>SNQJ01S0013821.1:315426-334011 GCA_010110895.2 Picea sitchensis
CACCAATACACCACAATACACCATGCACAATATATGAGAAATAATCAATAGTTATTGTTCAAGGGAAGTAATGACTTCCAAAGGTAGCTACAGATTCCAAATGTAAAGGGAGGGATAAACCTCCAAGAGGAAGATACAATCCTGCAATATCAAGAGAGAGTTGAACTATCCATCCTTGCCCCTTCCTTCCACCCAAGAATATACAAGAGATAATAAAACTTCACATTAAATCATCACCATCAACCAATCATCACATAGAACCTGATAATGCTTCCCGAGACTTCTTCAATTTATGCAATTATTCAATTCTTGGATTACTCTGATCTTATAGATAAAATTAATCAATGTATTCTTTGAAACTCCTCCAAGTTTCACTCCTTGAATCGTCCCCAAAAACAAGTTATAGAAAGAATGGTAGACTTTATTCAATTTCGGTCTATTCAGGAGACCGAACTTGTAAAGAATGCCCCTTGCTCAATATTTAACATCCGATTATGAAACTGTCACACATAAAACTATAGTCCGTAATATTTCCAATGCAATTTTTCCCATGTCATTTGGATTCTCAATGAATAAGTTATGATTGTTTTACCCGAAACATCGGTTTATTGACTAGCTTCAGGACTGGTCACAAACCCTATCTTCCACAGAGTGTATCTCCATAATTATAGCAAATAAAGAGATGAAAATTTTACCATAAGTACCTTGATATCTCTTCTCAATACCATAGAAATTTCACCATATGAATCGTTCTAGGAAAAAAGTTATAGCAAAAATGGTAATATGACCTGAAAATAACATACCTTGGAACACATCACCAAAAGACTTCATCCTCCCTTGAAATCCGGCCTTCTTTATTTTTGATTTCCTCTGAAATTCAACTTGTATCAAATGAATGTATAATGATGCGTATTTATACCATTTATGTCACTTCCTTTTAACATTAGGGCCGACCTGGCACTTTCTTATTTTGTAATTCTTTTCTTTAATTATCTTCAGGGCCTACATGTACTTCTTTCTACAATTCACTTTGTCATCTTCAAAAATTCATTTCTCCTCAACCATGAGGATCCACGTGATGTGCCACATACCACCAGAAACAAGATAATGTATCCTATCCATCCATGGGTGTTGTATGTGCATGTTCATTTTCCTTCATGTCCAAATACCTTCATCAATCTTGCGGTCCAAAACCCATGACTAGAGTTGACATCAATGACAACAACCAATCTTCCAATAGAGTTGGCTTCGAGAAGCACAAGATACAATCGTGCAGCTGCATGAGGCAAAAAGGATGATGGGGAAGGAGAAAAAATAAACACTACAAGGAGCAAGGAGTAGTCTGGGAGAAGGTCTGTGTGCAAGAGATACATAATGGGAGGGCTATTGCTTTGAATTCTCTGAAGTGACGCTTGATAGTTTTCTATTTTTGTTGTAAAGGTTTTTCATGTTCTCACTGTAATCAAGCCAATTAGTCAAGGCATTGGTGGTGTTTATTTGTATGTAACCTGAGCTCGACGGGGGATTTAATTATATGAAAATTCGAAAGTGTTTTGTTGTTGAATGTATCGTGTTCCCTCTTCGTATGTAAATCTACCATGTTTTTTATCTAAGTTTATCGATAATTATGGGATTTTATAACTATTATTGTTCTGAGTTGCTTTGTAAGTTCATTGATATGCTCCTTTAAAAACTTATGATGTGGCGTTACTGACTCGGGGCTATTAAAATATTTAAAACATAAAACCTAGAACTCGATTGGTGGGTAAGGATTGCACTTGGGGACTTTGTTCACATTGAATGCACTAAAAGAGCTAGGTACCATGATGACCGATGTCGGGATGGCGTCAAGGATCGACATTCAAATGTAAAATTAATGCGTAGTTTTCTTTGTGTGTTATCATTTTTGTAAAAATCTGAAGCCGAAATCGTTTTGGTAGTCGATGATCAGAGATACCACTCTTCTCCTTGTGTGACACTTACTCTTCTCGTTTTTATGCCAATGCCAAACGAATTGGTCATTGGCAATATCTTTAGTGGAGTTTATTCATGGGGATGGGAGACCTCCTTCTATCGATGCTGGTGAAATTCGGTGCTTGGATACTTTGAACTTCTCAAACGATTTTCGCCACTTTTAATCTTTCCCGATGCCGGATTTCCTAAGCGCGTTGGGGAGAAATTTAGATTATTGATTCCTCAAGTATTTTTTAAGTTCCCTTTAAAATTAAGATGATTCTTTATATGTTCAAGCAGACTTTAAACAATTCAAACATGAAAACATAAAAGATAAGCACAGGTGGCAGTTTCATACACTGAAGTGGAAACAGACAGTGCAAAGGATCAAGTGGTACCCAAAAAGTAGAAAAGGACATAGACTTTTAGGGTGTGTTGAGTGCTCAACAAATGGTGATTCACTAGGTGAAAGAAGAATCTATTTTCCTCCCCCGAGGCCCAGTTGATATAGAAGGTGATGGAGAATATTAACTGGTCTTAAAACAAAACCTATTAACCATTTCATTTGAAGTTCTTCGGTTGATTCTTTTGGGTCTTCCTGTGGGGTTTTAACCCTTTTCCTCCATTTCCTTTGAACCTAACTCATGTCCCCTTTTTACAAAATTTTAGCAAAGTATTCACCGGCATGAATCCTTTAATTACCTCTACTCACCTGCTTCGGTGTCACTCCACTTCCAACGAGCATCCATCGCCTTGATGGAGTCACCCTGACATCACAAACCTTGCTTCATTACCAGCGAGCATCCATAGCCCTGACAGAGATATATGCATACCCTCTCCTATTGTTCACTCTTTTGATAATATCAATTTTATTTTAGCCGGATACCCTGAATGAGTGGGAGAGGAGGATGTATGTTTATTTGCAAAGTGAGATGGTTAAGGTGGATCCTTCACTAGCTCCGTCTTCTGGGTTCATGTAGTCTTTTCCATCTTTCCTTATTTCCCTTAAGGTCTTACCGAAACACAAAGTAGAAACTTCTGGCATTTCTTCGAAGTTGTTCATTTTCTCAGGTTAGACAGAGGATTCCTCAAAGTAACCGCAAGTTTTCCAGTACTTCTTGTGTTTGTAAGTGAGCAACGAGTTAGCAACAGAGTTCGCTATGTTGCATGATTTTAAAGCCAACCATTTTTTTGTTGGACACACCTTCAAAATCATAGAAAATGAGAAATAAAAGAAACAACAAAAATAAGTATTTCACAACCATGAAGATACTCAACAAGGAACATAAAACACACGGTTTTTTTTTCTTTTTTTCTTTTTTGAAATTTTTTTATTATTATTATTATTTATTTATTATTGGAAGTATTGTTTTAGAGCTTGGCCATTTACTAGGAGGAAATCATGTTCCCCCCTTAGATTCTACAACCGATAAGTTTCTTCCCCAATCCTCTTAGCCACATGAAAAGGTCCAAGCCATAGACTCTGAAACTTAGAATGCTTCCCTTTTGGTTCATTCTCCCTGTCCCACTTCAGGACTAAGTCTCCTACTTGAAAGTTCTTTTCCTTAGCCTTATGCTTATCGACCCATATTTTCAATATCTGTTGGTAAGCTAGGAACTTTGACTGAGCCTTTTCTCTCTCTTCTTCTAGCATGAGCAGAGTGTTGATTCTTTGTTGTATGGTCGACGAAGGTTCCTCGCTGGAATCTTGGGCTAGTTAAAGAGATGGAATATAGAGCCCATTTGGGAGGATGGCTTCTTCCCCATAGACCAAAATGTACGAGGAATTCCCCATAGCTTCTTTGGGTGTGAATCTATCAGCCCATAGAGAATTATGGAGTAGATTATGCCAATTTCTTTGATTATCTGCAACCGTCTTTTTTAATATTCTCACTAGGTTCTTATTAATTGATTCTGCCACACCATTTCCCTTGGGATAATAATTTGTAGAGTACTTAATTATGATTCCTTTGTCCAAAGAAAACTCTGTCAATAGGGTGGAGGAAAAATAAGTTGCATTATCAAAAACCAAAACATAAGGGACATTGAACCTTGTGATCGGTTGTTGTTCTATGAATTGGATTACTACCTTGTCGTTTACATGAGTCATAGGAATGGCCTCTGCCTATTTCGTGAAATAGTTGGTGGAAGTAAGGAGGTAATTTTGTAGTTTTGAAGAGGTAGGTGTAATTTCTCCTATGATATCCAACCCCCATTTCTCAAAAGGCCTAGAGACAGTCATAGGTTGGAGTGGGACTGCTGCTCTCTTCTCCTTTCCAGTGCTTATTTGACAAGTCTTACAGCTTCTAGCATAAGTATGAGTGTCTTTGAGCAAGGTGGGCCAATAATAGCCGACTCTCAAAATATTATGAGAGGTGGTGTTTCCTGCAAAATGTCCCCTGGCAAGGCCATCATGGAGCTCCTTCAACACTTTGTCTGCATCTTCATGTTCGAGACATCTTAATAGTACTCCGTCATAATTGATCTGGAAGAGTACCGAATTTATAAGGCAATGTTGTGTAGATTTTAACCTAAGGGCTCTTCTTTCCCTAGGGTTGAGGTTTTCGGGACAAGTACCGTGATGTAGAAGATAAGTTAAATCCTTATACCAAGACTCTTGTCCTAGGGAGATGTATGATACTTCGCCACACCATAGTGCCATTTCGTTCTCCCATCCAGAATATTCATTTACTTGGTCCTGGGCTTCGGTTGCAAGCTTCCATAACCCTTGTCCTCTTACTAATTTGGAAGGTTTTATATCTAGTTCAAATTCCTGGACTACCGCCATCCAGTTCCCTCTTCTTTCCCCCATTTCTTATTGGGTAAACAAGGATCGGACTGTAGGGTGTGGCACAATCACTTTAGTGTGATTCTTGAGGATGTAAGACCTGAAATGTTTTACTTCCTTATATACTGCATAGGCCTATTTATCTATAGCAAGATAGTTGAGATCATCTCCTTGAAGAGTAGTGCTCATGAACGACACAGGGACCTCATTGTTGTCGTCATCCTTCTGAGTCAAAGCTGCAACTAGCAATTGGTCGGAGGAGAAAGTATAAAGTGAGAAGTCTCTATTGAAATCGAGACTTCACAACACCGGGGCCCAAGATATAACATCTTTGATATTGTTGAAGGCATCTTTTCTCTCATAATCCCACTTAAATTCGGCATCCTTATGAATCATCTTTTGTAAGGGTTTGATGATTTCTGCATCAGGAGTGAACTTCCTCACAAAATTGATTTGCCCAAAATAGGACTACATAGCTTTCTTGTTATGGGGCAAGGGAAGTTGAGCTATGGCCTTAATCCTTTCCGGGTCCATGTGAATACCTACTTGAGATATAATGTGACCTAACAACTTACCTTCCTTGACACCAAAGATAGTTTTCTTAGGGTTTAAGGATATACCATATTTCCTACACCTTTCGAAAATCTGAGTTAAGTGTTGGATGTGCTCTTCTCTATTCTTCGAATACATTGTTACGTCATCTAGGTACACTAACACACATTTTTTTATTAGTCACTGGAAATCTATGTCCATGGCCCTTTGTAAGGTCTCTCCTGCGTTAAATAACCTGAAAGGCATGTGTTTATACGCGAAGGTTCCCCACTTGGTTCGGAAGGTGGTTTTTAAACGGTCTTCCTCTGAAACCAAAACTTGGTTGTAACTTGAGAAACCATCTAGTAGAGAGAAAATATCCAAGCCAGATACGGTCTGCAGGAGTTGTTCCATCGGCGAGGCTAGGTAATTTTCCTTTTATGAAGCTCTGTTGAGGTTCCTAAAATATATGCACAAGAAGATTTCACCCAACTTTTTCCTTACCGGGACAAGATTTGCTACACAGACGAAATGCCTAACCTGGAAAATGATCTTGGCATATAAAATTTTCTTTAACTCCTGATACATGAGAGGTTCCAGGGATGGATGATACTTTCAAATCTTTTGTTGGAAGGGTTTCACTTCGGTTTTTAACAGGATGGTGTGTTGAATGATGCAAGTATCATACGTTTTCATATCTCTATAGGACCATGCGAAGGCATCTTGGTATTGTCTAAACAATTTGAGATAAACTTTCCTTTCTTCTTTATATATAGTCTTGTCGAGATTCACATTCTTTGGGTTTTATGGGGTCCCGAGATTTATAGTTTCATGCAGGGAACAAGAGCTACCAGTCTTTTCATTTCTAGATCCCTTAAATCGCTCTTTCATATCAAACAAATTTTCTAGATTAGCTATCCCTTTCAGGATTGTGTGAGCCTTTGATTTATCGAATGGTTTTCCTATCCGAGGATCGGTCTCTGTTAATTTCTCTTGGAATTGTTCATCGTCAATAGCAATATATTTGAAATTGTCTTGGTAGGTCAAGAAGTTTATGATATGTTCATCTCCTTCAAAGACTTTCCAATTGGAAATGTTATTAGGTACCGATGGTTTGTAGAGAAGCTCCACAGTGAATCGAGAGGCTTCCCTCTAGAGGTGACATCCTGGAAGTAGTTGTGGCCAAGGAGTCAACAAGAATATTCTTTTCTCTAGGGATGGTTATAATATTGAAGGCTTCAAAATTCTCTATTAACCTATCTACCTCCTGCTGATAGTTATTTAGGTGAAGAGAATTGCAATGTATAGTATTTCTAACTTGTCTAACAACAATTTCAGAGTCTCCAAAAACTTTCAATTATTTAGCATTCGAATCTATGGATTTCTTTAATCCTTGTACTAGAGATTCATATCTGACATCCTTTCCCTTGTTAATTTTATGCCTTCCCATATTTTGTTCTGTAATCTCCAGTGTGAGGTTTTGATAGTAGAGGATTCTCATGTCAGTATCAACAACTTCTCTTGAAAAACCATTTCATAGTTTTGGGTAAGAGAAATGTCGGACAAGAGAGGAGCAAAGTTTCTGAAGTAGGAATCGCAGGAATAATTGCCCAATATGGGAAAATATGTGGATGAGGGTCCGTTCATGGTTTCTAGATCAGTGACTATATGTTTCAGATATCTCTCCCTATCAATTCTGATCATGTTATTGTATCCCTTCAGTGGTAGCCAAAGGTGGGCCCAGTCTATACTGAAGTACCTGTTATCACACAGTTTGTAGCAAGGATAAAAGACTAGAATCTGAAGAGTCAAACGGGTGTAACAGGAATCAGTCCCACCCAATGTCACCTCAATGGGATGGTTCTTTTTTTTTAGGGTGGTAAGGCCCAGGGGAGACGTCCCCAATGACCTGGGGTTTTGACAAGGCAAAGGATTATAGGATAAAGGTTTTTCCCCCTCACAAGTCACCACTAAGCAGATAGTCCAACAAAATAGCCAATAATAAAGTATAACCCAAGAAAAAAGAGATGCACCTGCCTGAGACAAAGCAACAAGAAAACTGATATATGCAAGATGCTCACTTGGTTAGTACTTCATGTAAATCAATGACTATATGATACACATATAAGCAATTTGATAATAAATATTGGCGAAGTCAATGTTTATAAAATAACAATGATAAATATATCACTTTTTCAATAAATGTCAAAACGATGCCGCATTCAATGTAACCAATCAACTCTTTATTCAATTTATGCCTTTAGTCCACCATTCAATTTCTTATAAAGAAAACATTAGTTGCACAAATGATAATATAGCTAGAGATGATGGAAGAAATAGGTTAGTTAGGTTAGTTTCTAAGCTAGGGTTAGTAGTTAGGGTTTGATTCAAATTTTTTGAGTATTGTTGTGATCAAGTTCACTTCAAAACAATAGGTCTTTAGATCAATGCCTTAGGGTTAATGGAGTCAAAAGTGAAGGACGCAGGAGCTAAAGGATCAAAGAATAGTATGACTAAGGACTAGAGGGAGAAGCTTTGAGGTGTTGCTAAAGCAAGCCCTCAAAGTCAAAACCCTAAGGGAGAGAGGCTCACCTTGGTGTAGGGGAACTAGGCCTCGGTGCTCTCTCCTCCTTCCTTAACTCAATGGAAATGACGGCTAGCTGAGAAAATAGCAATAAACCAAGACAAGAGGGTTTGGAAGGGAACGTGTTGCTACAACAAGGCTTCACCTTCAAACCCTAGGGGAAAAATGACTCTTCAAGGTGTAGGGGAACTAGGCCTTGAGATGTCTTCTCCTTCTAGGCTCAGAAAACAAAACAGCTAGCAAAGAAGTGGTAGGGAAGAGTGTAGCTATGACTAGGCTCTTTCTCTCTTCAAAGAATGGCAAAAAGTCTTGATAGGGACATGAGAAAAGAAACAATGATGTGTGCTTGTCACATAGGGTTTATTCAAAAAATTTATAACAATATATGCAATAAATAATAAATGCAACCATTCAATCAAGAATTTTTGCAGAAATTCACTTACATTTCACCAAGAAACATCATAGCAAACCCTAGTTGTAATACCTTCCATCAAGAAAATGCCAAGAAATTCCATTATGAATCCAAAAATGCCTTCCTTCAACAAGTGTGCCTCACAATTTCAGCCAATAACCCAAGAGAGGGCACAAATTTCGGACCTCACTAATGAGTGAGTGTGAGATGATCAAAAAATGAAGGTGAAAATCCTTCATTTATACAATACCATGACCTAATTTTACATTTTAGGTCATGAAAAAGGCCGACAAGACCAAAACACTAAATCATGTTGTTTTTACATTAAAATGTCAAATTAAAACACTAATCAAGCTGAAAAGAGATGTCAAGCCCCTCTAAGGGAGACGTTAGCCCCTTCTAGGGAAAATGGAGCATCCTGGAGCAAAACATTATCCCTTCTTGGGCTTCTCCAACCTGCCACACGTGCCAATAATGCCCAGTCTGCTTCCCAAGACGTCCATAAGGTTGGATGGAATCATGGTTATCATGGGTGATGTCTAGGCCTTCCAAGGCCAACGTACCACTAGAAAAGAGCCAATCCCCCTAGGTCAAGCTTTGTTAGGGTGCCTCTGGTGGAATGTCCTCTTCTTCTCCGGTGCAAAGTCCCTGATCCATATATGTCCTATATCTTCCCCTTGATGGGGTCTCATCATCCATATGATGGGATCTTCAGCCCCATGGAGGTCCGAACTGATCATCTCCCCATGTGTACCAGTCCAAAATGGTACCTGTTTTCTGGGCATGATCCTGCACATCAACAGCTACGCCCTCCATGGGCTCATTAGTCACAAGGAACATAGCAATGCCAATCACATCTCATCATCAATATTATTAAACATGTTCATAAAATTCCTAATACATCAGTTGAAATCTCAAAGACATTACACAAGCCTACAATACAAGTTTGAGGAAAAAGACAAGGCGTTTTATTGAACTAGTGTCCACTAGAAAAGGAAAGTTCCTGAAAGAGAACTCATCCAAGCCATGTAAGTGGCTGATGTGGTCAAGGTATGTCCAAGCAGGTGGGTGCAATGAGGGCCAAGGATGAAAAAATGTTACTTGTGGGTGCCTTTGTAGAAGGCGAGTTGTACCTGTCCTGTATGCATTTTTTCCAAGCCCATTCTTGCCTTTTATTTTTTTATTTTTTTATTCTTTATTGCTTTTTATTCAAGAGCTAATCAAGGGACACTTCCTTGGCATAGTAACCAGTGGTGACAGCATTACCCACAAGTAATTTCGCAGAAATGAGAAGGTTGGCTCGTGATGAGACCCCCTTTTCCTTGGTCATGCAACCAAGAGTCACTACCCTGGTGTGGTAACCAGCTGGTGGTAATGTCATATTGTTAGTTACCCATGGACCTAATAGGATGGCTTGTGATGAGACCCCCTATCCTCTAATCAGGTCTTGTTTTATTATTTTTATCGGTCCCTCTTGTTTCTTGCTGAGAAGATTTTTATTTTTTTCTTGGGGATCCCTGGGTGAAGCATCTTGATGTTTTATTCTTAGGCTTTTATCTTTTACCATATTGATTTTTCCTTCTGGGCCTTTAGCCCCTTCTTCCCATGAGATAAGGTGTAGTCGTGAAAATAGGTCAACCTAGTGCCCAAACAAGTGGAATGGCATAAGTGAGCGGGAAGAAAGATGAAAAGGTAATGTTGTGAAGGGAATGGACAATGGATTTTTAGAATTCCCCCTAGTAGCAAACCAAAACCTACAGACACAAGCTTACTAGAGCATCCTATCAATTCCCCTAGACATGGTCAAGTGGGCAAGTGTAATATCCAAGAATTTGTTAGAAACAAAAGGAATCAAATGCACATATTCAAGGGTTTTGATGATCAAAGTGACACATACCATGATACCTGGACTAATTACCTCATGGAGAAAGAACCATCTCTAACACAAGACCAAGACGATGGTGATGGATGTTGTTGCTGCTGACAAGATAAAGGTGCTAGAAGAAAGAAAAGGTGGGCCCTCCAGGGCCATGCTAAAGTCAATCCTGCTCTTCGTACTCCATGTCTAGGACCTGTGGGCCTCGAGACATGTTCTCCTAGTTATCCCTAAAAGTGGGGGATAACATCTGGCTCCAACTTGGGGACATGTGCTCACCATAGAGTGCATGAGGACCTCAACATATTTGGCATAACTTGTCTACCTTCTCGATCTCAATAGAAACATCAGTAACAAATTAGGGTGGTAATGCCACCCCAGCATACATAGATATATATGACTAAAATAAAGAAATCATAAATGCGAATGTAAATCAAAACACTTACATGTACTTACCTGTTGGTTGGATGTTGGTTGTAGTCAAACAAGCAATGAATCCAATCCAACAACGTCCCATGATACCTGCCTTTGTGCTTCATCATAGACCAAAATAATGATAAGTCAAGCACAAAAATGTCATGGGTTAGAATATATATCACATCATCATAGATCACAAAGTCTAACTCATGGAAGCAGGTGGGAGGGATAAAACCATGACAAGTCAACCTGAAATAAAAGTACTCAATCCACTTCAGGAAAGGGTCATGAAAATTCCAAGTTTTAGATAACTGACTCAAAAGGTCCGCAAACTAGCTACCTAGGACATCCTCAGACTTTGAAGTCAAGGAAGGGATCGACAAAGATCTAGTAGACGACTGGAAAACTGTCAAGGGAAAGTTGAAAACCCAATATAATAGACTCAAACTTGTAGTATCCAACCAACCCTTGGACTCTAGGGTTTGCCCTAGAGGAAACTCAACATCAGAAAAATAACTCCCAACCACACCTCTAGAGACACAACAAGATAGGGTAATCGGAAGTGGCCTAGGAAAATCGTCGCAAGGATCCTTCATCAAGCAAAGAAGGTCCTTGATCCTATCAAGATCTGAGCACAATAGTGGTTGATTATCATATTCATGGAAAGAGTCCAAGTGCTAAGAGTAGTTCTCATCAACACCCTCAAGGTAAGACTGAAAACTATCATGTAGACAAGGTACTAGGTATTCCTTCGGTGTCTGAAAAGTATGGGTAAAAACCTCATCTCCTTGTTGCCACTGGTCGAGAATACGTGTTGTGGTAATTTCAAAGGCAACACTTGGAGACGATTCTCTATGTCATAGATGGGATCCATACCATAATCAACTGCATCCCACATACGTCTCCCAACATGTATGAACTCATCAATGTTATCAGGTATGTAATTATTGGTATCATAACATGCAGTATTTGAAGCATTCTTTCTTATCTCCTCCTCATCTTCCCTATCACAAGGTAGAGAATCATCAAAAACTAGGGGAGGAGGGAAACTTATTGTTTATTCTTGTGCAGGATATTCGAGGACTTCACTTTTTTTAGCATGCGTTACAGTCTCATCCTCATGAACTACCCCTTAATCTTCAATTGTGCAGCAAGGAAGGTCTACTTATTTCAGGGATTCCATTTCTCCTTCATTTTCTGAATCATGGGACAAGGTGTTATCGGAATCTTGAAATGGAAATCAACTAAACTCATCGTCCTTTTGTTGTGCAAGAGAAAAGGGTTCTTGGATGACCTCATAAGAGGGAGGAGCACAAGTTTTTACTTCATCATCTTTCTTAGGTTCTTGCTTCTTAATCACGTCTTCATTTTGCTGGTCAAAAACTTGTTCCCTTCTTTCTTGGGGATCATCAGTAAAGGTTTCAAAGGAAACTAGTTTTATCAAGCTAAGAGTGTCCATAGTACGGTCATTGGTTTTGGACAGAGAGGGATTTACCTCGATTCAAATGGCCATGTTGTGATCTTCTGTAAGTGTTTTTGGACCCTTTTTATTTAGGAGGAAGCTTAAATTCCCTAGAAGTCCATTGGTATAGAGATACACGAGGTACTTGCCTTTAGGACGATGGCTTTTAGGAATCTGGTATAGCAACCTCTGAAAGCTAAGCCTGAAAACTTTGATGGTCTCATCTTCTATTTGTTTTATACATTTGAGTCCTTTCAGTAATGATTGGATATCTTCCAATTTCAAACCCCACCTCACAAGAAAGATTTCTTCAAACTGGTCCATAGATGTGATGCTGGCATGTGGAATATTATCATACCATGTTCTAGCCTCTTTGTGAAAAGTGGCATAGAAGATTTTCATTACCAAGTATTCAGCGTCATCACTAACAGGGCGGTGCTGAAATAAAGCCCAGAAATTGCTCATGTGATAATCGGGTCTTTCTCCATCGATGCAAGTGAATCTAGGGAGCCATCTTTTATACCAGAAGGGAATTTGTCTAGGATATCCCGGGATTTTACTCATCTCTAAAGATTTGTAGTTCCCCGGATCCCATTGTGAAGTCATAGTTGGCTTCATTGTCAGTGGAGTCGCCAGATAATTTTCTTGAAAATATCAAAAGATAAGGGAAAACACCCTAAGTGGAGTCGTCAGGTAAGATTGTAAGATAAAGATTCTAGAGGCAAGGCTTACCGAAAAATGTTTCGTCTGAGGAAGGTTTGACTCAGTGTTCCCCGGAAACAACGCCAATATGTTATCACATAGTTTGTATCAAGGATAAAAGGCTAGAGTTTGAAGAGTCAAACTGGCGTAACCAGAACAAGTCACCTCAATGGGATGGTTATTTATTTTTAGGGTGGTAAGGGCCAGGGGAGACATCCTCGGTGACCTGGGGTCTTGAGAAGGAAAAGGATTATAGGATAAAGGTAATTTTTGCCCCTCACAAGTCACCACCGAGCAGATAGTCTGACTAAATAACCAATAATAAATAAAAACCCAAGAAAAAAGAGATGCACCTGCCTGAGACAAAGAAACAAGAAAACTGATATATGCAAGATGCTCACTTGGTTAGTACTTCATCTAAAGCAATGACTATCTGATACACATATAAGCAATTTGATAATAAATATTGGTGAAGTCAATGTTTATAAAATAGCAATGATAAATATATCACTTCTTCAATAAATGTCAAAACGATGTGGCATTCAATGTAACCAATCAACACTTTATTCAATTTATGCCTTTATTCCACCATTCAATTGCTTATAAAGAAAATGTTAGCTGCACAAATGATAATATAGCTAGAGATAACGACATCAATATGTTAGTTAGGTTAGTTTCTAAGCTAGGGTTAGTAGTTAGGGTCTGATTCAAATTTTTTGAGTATTGTTGTGATCAAGTTCACTTCAAAACAAGAGGTCTTTAGATTAGTGCCTTAGGGTTAATGGAGTCAAAAGTGAAGGATGCAAGAGCTAAAGGATCAAATAATAGTACGGATAAGGACTAGAGGGAGAATACTTGAGGTGTTGCTAAAGAAAGGCCTCAAAATAAAAACCCTAGGGGAGAGAGGCTCACCTTGGTGTAGGGGAACTAGGCCTCGGTTCTCTCTCCTCCTTCCTTAACTCAATGGAAATGACGACTAGCTGAGAAAATAGCAATAAACCAAGACAAGAGGATTTGGAAGGAAATGTGTTGCTACATCAAGGCTTCACCTTCAAACCCTAGGGGAAAAATGGCTCTTCAAGGTGTAGGGAAACTATGCCTTGAGACGTCTTCTCCTTCTAGACTCGGAAAAAATAAACGGCTAGCAAAGAAGAGGTAGGAAAGAGTGTAGCTACGGCTAGGCTCTTTCTCTCTTCAAATAATGGCAAAAAGTCTTGACAGGGACATGAGACAAGAACCAATGATGTGTGCTTGTCACCTAGGGTTTATTCAACAAATTTATAACAATATATGCAAGAAATAATAAATGCAACCATTCAATCAAGAAGTTTTGCATAAATTCACTTACATTTCACCAAGAAACATCATAGAAAACCCTAGTTGTAATACCTTCCATCAAGCAAATGCCAAGAAATGCCGATATGAATCCAAAAATGCCTTCCTTCAACAAGTGCGCCTCACAATTTCATCCAATAACCCAAGAGAGGGCACAAATTTCAGACCTCACTAATGAGTGAGTGTGAGATGATCAAAAAATGAAGGTGAAAATCCTTCATTTATACAATACCATGACCTAATTTTATATTTTAGGTCATGAAAAAGGTCGACAATGCCAAAACACTAAATCATATTTTTTTTACATTAAAATGTCAAATTAAAACCCTAATCAATATGAAAATAGATGTCAAGCCCCTCTAAGGGAGACATTATCCCCTTCTAGGGCAAATGGAGCATCCTGGATAAAAACATTATCCCTTCCTGGGCTTCTCGAACCTGCCACATGTGCCAATACTTACCAATCTGCCTCCCAAGATGTCCATAAGGCTAGATGACTTCATGGTCATCATGGGTGACGTCCTAGGCCTTCCAAGGAAAACGTCCCACTGGAAAAGGGCCAATCCCCCTAGGTCAATCTCTGTTAGGGTGCCTTTGGTGGAACATCCTCTTCTTCTCCAGTGTAAATCCCCTGATCCATATTTGTCCTGTCTTTGCCCCTTGATGGGGTCTCAACATCCATCTAATGGGCTCTTCAACCCCATGGAGGTCTGAACTAATCATCTCCCCATGTGAACCGGTCCAAAATGGTACCTGTTCGTTAGGCATGATCCTGCAAATCAACAGCTACACCCTCCATGGGCTGATTAGTCACAAGGATCATAGAAATGTTAATCAAACCTCATCATCAATATTATTAAACATGTTCATAAAATCCCTAATACATCATATGAAAGATCAAATACATTACAGAAGCTTGGAATACAAGTTTGGAAAAAAAGACAAGGCGTCCTATTAGGCTATTGTCCACTGGAAAAGGAAAGTTCTCGAAAGAGACCTCATCCAAGACAAGTAAGTGGGTGATGTGGTTAGGGGATGTCCAAGCAGGTGGGTGAAATGAGGGCCAAGGATGTAAAATTTTTACCTATGGGTGCCTTTGTAGAAGGTGAGTTGTACCTGTCTTGGATGCATTTTTTCCAAGCCCATTCTTGCCTTTTATTTTTTTATTTTTTTATTCTTTATTTCTTTTTATTCAAGAGCTAATCAGGGGAAACTTCCCTAGTGTGGTGACTAGTGGTGATAGCATTACCCACAAGGACTTTCGCAAAAATGAGAAGATTGGATCATGATGAGACCCCTTTTCCCTTGGCCATGCAACCAAGAGTCACTACCCTAGTGTGGTAACCAACTGGTGGTAATGTCATACTACTAGGTACCTATGGACCTAATAGGTTGGCTCATGATGAGACCCCCTATCCTCTGATCATGTCTTGTTTTATTATTTTTACGGGTCCCTCTTGTTTCTTGCTGAGAATATTTTTATTGCTTTCTCGGGGATCCCTGGGCGAAGCATCTCGAGGTTTTATTCTTAGGCTTTTATCTTTTACCAGCCTGATTTTACCTTATGGGACATTAGCCCCTTCTTCCCATGAGATAAGGTGCAGTCCTGAAAATAGGTCAACCCAGTGCCCAAACAAGTGGAATGGGATAAGTGAGTGAGAAGCAAGATGAAAAAGTAATTCTTTGAAGGGAACGGACGATGACTTTTCAGAATTCCCCCAGTGGAAAACCAAAACCTATAGACACAGGATTACTAGGGCATCCTGTCAATTCCCCCAGACATGGTCAAGTGGGAAAGTGTAAGATCCAAGCATTTGTTAGAAACAAAAGGAATCAAATGTACATATTCAATGGTTTTGATGATCAAAGTGACACATACCATGCTACCCAGACTAATTACCTCATGGAGCAAGAACCATCTCTGACACAATACCAAGCCGATGGTGATGGATGTTGCTGCTACTGACAAGATAAAGGTGTTGGATAAAGAAAAGATGGGCCCTCTAGGGCCATGCTAAAGTCAATCCTACTCTTGGTACTCCATGTCTAGGACCTGTGGGCCTCAAGACATGATCTCCTAGTTATCCATAAAAGTGGGGGATAACAGTACCCGTTTAGATTTTCAGATCAATCCCGACTTAGTAATAGCCCATATGCATCTAGGATATCTACTAAAATTATGTCAATCAATTGCAAAAATGTGGGATGTGTTGATATTATGATCATCACATATTTGAGTTCTCCTATGACCTTGAACTGGGTTCTATCGAATTGTATGACATGTTTATCACTCTCGAGAGGAATGGCATTTAATATTTTGCAAACTGACAAGGGTATGATGTTGGAATACGCTCCAGAATCTACCAAACAGTTGTGAAGGTTTCTATGGAAGAATTCAAACGTTAAGAGGAATGGTGGGAAAAAAAAGGATTTTTCTTTCTATCTCTCGAGTAGGTGTTCACAGTTGGTTTTCCCACCCGATCTGTGGGAGACAGATTTCTTTCCGGACCATTACCCACCATTGGGTTTTCTACTGAGTTCAAAGCTTGTAACAAAAATTCCTTCTGCTGAGAAATCCTGCATATGTTCATAACTGATATATTAGCCTTTATCTTCTTAAAATATTCGACCACGTTGTAATCAAGTTTGGTCAAATCCTGGGTATGAATGCTTATAGGGTTTTTACCAAGAGTGACGTATGTTTTCAAGCGATCGGGAGTTAACATATTTTTCAAGGCCTGGGTGGTGTCAGTATCTTTCGAGCCAAGCGAACCCTTACTGTGTGTTTGTACCACCAAAACTTCTGCGGGTTCTTCCTGAGACTCAAACAAGTTGTCGGAAGACATGCATATCGGGATTCCATATCAGCATGGTTGTATCTTGTGGTGGATCAATCTCTTCCTGGTCAGTAATATTCATAACCGAACTGCTTGGTTGTTCGGTCAGGGAGACTTCGTCTAGAAACCGATTGGCCATCAAATTCATGGCATTTACCCATTGAGGACAGTCTCTTTCAGAGTGGTTTTCTTGATGACAAGTACAAAAATAATCAGACGCAACATTCCCTAGATCAATATTTAAGTTAGCTAGGGGAGGTTCAATTTCTTTGAAAGGCGGGTTTCTTTTAAAGAAAGGCTTGTAGGGCCTTTGGCCTTGGTTCCCTTCTCCTGCATTTCTCTTCATGTCTATGATCTTGTTTGATAATTTCTTAACCATGTGTTTTAGATATTCTGTATCTCCATTACCCTTATTGGGATTCTGTTTAGTTGGTTTCCCCGACGGTCTAGTTAAAAGGAGTCCTCTCCTGGGAGGGAGCTGGGCTTCTTTCTTTACTAGAGAGGCCTGGCCAACTTTACATCCTTTCATATGGAATTCTATTGTCTTGGCCTCTTCAAAATTTTCTGCCAGGTTTTTCTTAGCGGATCTTTTTACAAACATATAAATAGAAGTTGGGAGCGCGTTAGTATAAACCTCGATTTGCAACTCCTAAGCTAGTTTTGCCATGCAATGGAATTTGTTTAAAATGGTCGTGAATCTTTGATTGAAATCTTTGACTCTTTCCTTTGGACTCATGGTGGTAGTGAACAACTCAGCCATCAGAGATCCCATAGTAGTTTCCTCTGCAAATTTATCTAGAAAATATTTTTGGAACTTAGTCCAGCTAGTTATAGATCCTACTAGAAGATTAAGATACGACGTGGAAGCTAAATTTTCAAACGTGTAGGGGAAAAGTCGGCAAACTATGTCTTCATGTTAAATGTTCATAAGTTTGATTATGAGTATGAACTTCTTGATATGATCTTCAGGTAA
The DNA here is from genome assembly GCA_010110895.2 of Picea sitchensis. Taxonomy (NCBI): domain Eukaryota; kingdom Viridiplantae; phylum Streptophyta; class Pinopsida; order Pinales; family Pinaceae; genus Picea; species Picea sitchensis. The sequence continues at coordinate 333,297 of SNQJ01S0013821.1, forward strand.
ACCTAAAGTCTCAGGGTCGTACTTTGGAAGTAGCCTCTCCGAGTGTCAGGGAAGACTATGTTGGCATGATTTCAGACAGAGGTAGAGTATGTGTATTTTTTCATTGATGGAAAATATCAACATGTTCAGCAGAGCAATGATGGCATGGAAATGGAAAGATCAACTGAGAAGAGGAATAGTGATCGTTGGATCCTTTAGAATCCTCGATGGCCATCAGATCCTCTCAAAGTGGAAGGATAGATAAAGCGGGGCTAATAGGTTAAATTGTTGATTAGCAGAAATCCCTTCATTCGTCGGATTAAAACACGATTCTTGTCAGTCGTCGGATCTTGTTGAATGGGAGGACATGATAAGCTACAAAGACCTATGTTATAACCCAAAAATGAACCACACAGGTTTACCTCGCATCAGGCCAACTCATGCCTCTTCCTAGCCAAAGCCATGTTGAACAAATCCTCAAAAAACCACTTAAATCAAGGGACCCGCGCTCTAACCTTTCACTGGGCATGGGTGACCTCTTTCTGACCTTTTACTGCACGCGGGTATCCGCGAGCTAACCCACTACAGCCCGTGGGTACCTAACAAAGCAAGAAATCAGGAAAGTTTCCGCCGGGACACGAGGCTTTTTGTCAGTTAACTGGAACTCTTCGCCATGCATGGCTGAGAGTTCGCCTAAAACCCTAGCTCCTTCTAGCCTATAAAAGGAGGGGTAGGG
>SNQJ01S0013821.1:334021-359117 GCA_010110895.2 Picea sitchensis
ACATATGACTGGAGACAAAAGTAAGTTTCTAACTCTAAGTGAAAGTAAATCAGGGAATGTAACTTTTGGAAATGATGCACCAGGAAAAATAAAAGGTAAAGGAATGGTAAGTTTGAGTAATGGAAAAGGGAAAGCTCAAGATGAATTGTTTGTAGAAGGTCTAAAACATAATCTGCTTAGTGTCAATCAAGTCTGTGACAGAGGATGTGAAGTTGTTTTTACTTCTAAAGATTCTAAAATAAAGTCTGTGAATTCTGGACAGCTGGTTGCAAAAGGGATAAGAACAGAAAACAATGTCTATGTGTTAAAAGAAAAAAAAAAGAATTTCACTTAAGCAAGTATGATGGAAGTTGGCTATGGCATAGGAGACTTGGACACCTAAATTTTGATCATATAATCAAGCTTAGAAACAATGGGGCAGTAAAGGATCTTCCAAAGATATCAAAGCCATATGATTTTTTTTTGTAAACCTTACCAGATAGAAAAAGCTTACATGGACACAGTTCAAATCTAAAAACTTCCCTTCGACAGAAAAAACTCTCCAGTTAGTACATATGGATTTATGTGGACAATCAAGAAAAGAAGGTACAGGAAAAGAAAACTATTTTATGTTGATTATTGATGATTATTCTAGACTAACATGGGTTTCCTTTTTGAAGGAAAAATATGAAGCATTTGAAAAATTCAAAGTGTTTAAGGCTTTGACTGAGAATCAAATAGGAAGAAGATTGAAGGTAGTGAGGTCTGATAGAGGAGGAGAATTTTAACTCATGGAACTTCAAAGAGTTCTTTGATAAACATGGGATCAAAAGAGAGTACACAATCCCAAGGACTCCACAGCAAAATGGAGTTGTTGAAAGGCAAAATAGATCAGTACAGCAAATGGCAAGATCAATGATGAATGAAAGAAATATATCTCAGACATATTGGGTGGAAGCAATCCATACATTTGTTCACATTCTTAACAAAGCTCATCTCAGGCCACACAGTGAGAAGACTCCTTATGAACTATGTTTTGGAAGACCTGCTTCAATCAAGAATTTTAAAGTCTCTGGGAGTGAATGTTATATTAAGAATAATGATGAAAATATTGGAAAATATGATGAAAGGGCTGATGAAGGTATCTTATTGGGTTATGCAACAAACAGTAAAGGGTACAGATGTTACAATAAGAGGTTGCATAAACTGGTTGATTTTATAGATACAAAAGTTGATGAAGAAATCCCAATCAGAAATGTAAGCAATGTTGAACCAAGCACATAAGATATAGTTGAAGATGAAGATGAACAGGTCCAAGGATAAAAAAGAGAAGACTCTGAATCAGATGAATATACTAATACTCTGACTGACACAAATCAACAAAAAGAAGCAAAATCACCTCCCATAATTGTTAGAAATTATCGTCTCGAAAATCCGATAATTGGAGATATAAATAAAGGAGTTCAGACAAGAAGGAAATTGATTAAAGACTCAGAACAATCTCATGTTGCCTTTTTATCTATGACTGAACCAAAAAAATTTGATGAAGCTAGCCATCATGATGATTGGATTAGAGCTATGAATGAAGAGCTTGATCAGATTGAGAAGAACAATACTTGGGAGCGTGTTCCTAGACCTGAAGACAAGAATGTAATAGGTTCCAAGTGGGTGTTCAAAAATAAAATGAAAGAACAAGGACAAGTTGTTAGAAATAAAGCCAGATTAGTATGTAAAGGGTATGCACAAGTTGAAGTTCGGGATTTTGATAAAAGTTTTTCACCAGTGGCAAGATTGGAAGCCATCAGAATGTTTCTTGCATATTCATGTCATAAGAACTTTAAAGTGTATCAGATGGATGTTAAGTCAACATTTCTTAATGGAGATCTAGAGGAAGAAGTATATATGGAGCAACCTGAAGGATTCTCATTGACAGATAATCCTAACTATGTATGTAAGCTGAAGAAGGCTCTATATGGACTGAAACAAGCACCACGAGCTTGGTATTATAGACTGGACAAATTCTTACAAGACAAAGGATTCAAGAAAGGTATTGTTGATAGCAATCTCTACATTAAGTCTGAAGGTGATAATTTACTGGTTGTTTTGGTTTATGTAGATGATATTATTTTTGGCTGTACTAATGAACCCTCTTTTCAGTGGTTTGCTAACTCTATGCAAACAGAGTTTGAGATGTCCATGATCGGAGAACTATCATACTTTCTTGGATTACAAGTTAAACAAAGTTCTGCAGGAATATTTATCTCACAAGAAAAATATTTGAAAGAGATGTTGAAGAAATTTCAAATGGAATATTCTTCTCCTATTAGTACACCTATGGTGGTTGGTTTCAAGCTCAGTAAAAATGATATTTCACCCGATGTTGATCAAAGGACATACCGATCAATGATAGGCAATCTTTTGTACATCACAACTTCCCATCCTGATATAATGCAAGTTGTTGGAATGGTAGGTCATTATCAGTCTGCTCCTAAACAAAGTCATCTAGTAGCGGTAACAAGGATATTCAAGTCCTTGAAGAGCACAATGAATTGCAGTGTGTGGTATCCTAGAAATCATAACTTTCAGTTAACTACTTATTCATATGTTGATTGGTCAAACTGTGTTGATGAGAGAAAAAGCACCAGTGGAGGAGCCTTCTTCCTCGGTGACTCATTAGTAGCATGGCTTAGTAAAAAGTAAGGATCCATTTCATTGTCAACTACAGAGGCAGAGTACATTCCTGCTGCTACTTGCTGCACACAGATTTTATGGATGATACAAACTCTTGCATATTTGAAGGTCACTTATACTGATCCTATTCCACTCCACTGTGATAACACCAGTGCTATCAATCTCTCTAAGAATCATGTACTTCATTCCAAGTCTAAGCACATATCAATAAAATACCATTTTCTCAGAGAACATGTTACAAACAAGATTGTTCAAGTGAATTATATTCCTTCCACAAAACAGATAGTTGATATCTTTACTAAACCATTAGCAGCGACACCTTTTGGATATCTTCGCTAGAAGTTGGGCATGACCTCACTGTCAAATTAAGAGGGTCCATCCTATCAGGGGGAGTTTGTGTTGGTTGAATCGTTAATACCTCCGAAGAATACTGCAACAACACAAGGGGAGTATATGCCTGTCACATATCTGATACCTTCGAGATGTACTGTAACAACTCAGGGGGAGCTTGTTTTTCTTTGACATTGATGTCAAAGGGGGAGAAAGTGTGGTAATTTCAATACAGTGGTAAAGATGGATGTTCTTCAAGGGGTTTCCATCAATGCCAAAGGGGGAGATTGTTTGCATGATTTCAGACAGAGGTAGAATATGTGTGTTTTTTCATTGATGGAAAAGATCAACAAGTTCAACAGAGCGATGATGGCATAGAAATGGAAAGATCAACTGAGAAGAGGAATAGTGATCGTTGGATCCTTCAGAATCCTTGATGGTCATCAGATCCTCTCAAAGTGGAAGGATAGATAAAGTGGGGCTAATAGGTTGAATTGTTGATTAGCAGAAATCCCGTCATTTGTCAAATTAAAACACGATTCCCATCAGGCGTCGGATCTTGTTGAATGGGAGGACATGATAAGCTACAAAGAGCTCCATCGTAGAATAGATATATATCGTCAGATCATCTGAAAAGATCACAGTCATTGACCATTCCAAAAGGATAGTGACCGAATATCTACTTCAAGAATACCTGTCAGTCGTTGGATCCAGTGGAGTCGCAAGGAGAATAAGCCCAGGAGTTAGCTAACACTCCAAATTTGTGAAATGACGTAACCATTGGATGCAGAGTACAAGTGGCAGGAGGTTATCATTTCGCTGACTGAAAGGTCAAAGGAAGGAGGCCCCTAACCCCTCAAATTTGCGATATGCGAAATCGCGATAAGATCTTCACCATTGATCCAAGAAGGACACGTGGAAAATAGTCAAAGCATGACAAAGGTTTTGTTTCAGAGTTTCACAAATCGAGAAATACAAAGGAAATCCTCTAACCTTGCAACTCGCGATATGCGAAATCGCGATAACAATCCTGACCGTTGGAGTCATAGGACACATGGCAAGCGATTGGAATTTTGCTAACTTGCACATTGGAGGAGTCAACGGAGCATGGTGTGAGAACTCATTATATGCGATATCCCGAAATGATCTGAGCTTTCAGATTGAGGATTGATCTAAACCTTTGTATCAAGGTATGTTGTGGAACGTTGGATGCAGAGGACACATGGAGAGCGATTGGCATCTCGCTGACTGGAAAGTCAAAGGACGGAAATCCTATAACCTTGCAACTCGCGATATGCGAAATCGCAATAAGGTATGGCTCGTGGTCATAGACAAGGTCACATCGTCGAAGGCTTAAGGGAAGGAGCTAATTTCTAAGCTCCATTTCAAGGATCGCAACTTGGAGTGTCGAGACCCTTCATCATAGGAATCCAGAAATGCGAGATCGTGATGAGGTCTGGACCGTCGGATCATTGGAGATCTCGACCATTGATCAGGCTCGATAAAGTTCATAAATTCGCGAAATGAAAAACACCTTTTGGTGTAGGATGTGGTCACCACCTATGGTCATGTGAGAGGGAGGAGCTAGCGGAGCTAAGCTCCATTTCAGGGATCGTAACTTGGAGCGTTGAGACCCTTCGACACAGGATTGCTGAAATGTGAAATGCGAAACAAATTTTGATTAGGCCCATGATCACATCCAGTGGGCATATGGGATAAACGCAAGACCTTGCAAATTTAATCCAACGATGCTTGTTAAATCAAAATTGATCGAAGGGTTACTGTTGATATTTACAATTAACTATTCAGTTACGATTCAGTTAGTAGAACTGAATCATGGTTCTTGGACAGTTGGTGATTAAGTGGCCGAAGCATTGTTGTCCTTGGATTTTTTGAGGTGTAACTAAAGTTGTGTGAAGTGCATAAAAGAAAGACGCAATGATTGTGAATGGTTGGTTGTTCTGACTGAAAAATGAGTTGAATTGTAGAAAGGTAAAATTACAGTATGCACAGTGTGAAGAAAGCTCATAGATAAGGAACAGAAGTTGAACAGAACAGAAAAGGTGAAGAGAGAAGAATGTGCATATATCAAAGAAGCATGAGAAGGATAGATAAAGAAAAGAAAGAAAGAGATAGCAAGTCAATCCAAGTATGAACAAAGCAGAAGGAATTGCAGAACAATGAAGAAGGGGTAAGAATTGAAATACATGTATTGTTTGTTTGTCAATCAATTGTTCATAATCTGGGAGGAAGGGTGGTGCTAGGGAGGACTATGGTCCTATGATATTCAAGTTGGTGATTGAATATTGTAAGTTGTATCTTCCATCTAGTTGTGGCTAGAAAAACAAGGTGGTAGCGTGGTGCTTGGGAAAACACAGAGTTTTCTATATACAAGTTGTTTCCTGTATAAATCCAGTTGGTGCTAGAATATTTATGGAGTTGGTGCTTCCTTCTAGTGGGTGCTAGAGAAACCAGAGATTTGGTGCTCTCAACAAGTTGGAGCTTGTAAAACAAAGGTAGTAGCCTTAGTTTGAGTTGGTGCTCAAACATAGATGATGTACAAAACTTAAAATATTGCCTATCATTTTGAAGAAGAAGAGGTTTTCTCCCTTTATGGGTTTCCTCGTGAAAATCTGTCTCTGTGTATATCTTGTGTGTGATTGATGCTCGTTATTTATGCTGTTCATATGATGTATAATATTGATGGTCACTTGATGAAAGTTTAAAAATGGTTTAATAGACTTAAAATTGTTTAAGCACAGTAATAACTGATTCACCCCCCCTCTCAGTTGTCTTAGTAATTTCAACAGACTATGTACTTGTCCAAGGACGGCCACGGTGTCTCCGGACAACCAAGGTTGGTTGTTCTAAAGTGGGATTTACCTTTCCTCCTCATGGTCGTTATTACCTTCCATATCTTCAAAATCCGAGTTGAACTCTTCTTCTTCCAAAAATTCGTTTGGCTCAGAGATGTCACCTACTGGCTTCTCAGGGATAAGATTCAGAGAGTGTTCAAGTTCGGTGATCGCGAAGTCTATCAAGTCTTCTACTGTGTGTATGAAAACTTTGTCGAGAGTATTGACCATCGATCTTCTTATTTTTTTTCTTCGAGGAAGTATCGGGGCTAAGGGAAACGCACTGATCTGTCGGGCGTAGACTCTTGTGAGTCTTCTAAATTGATTTAATTCCTCGTGAGGAAGAGCGTAAGGTATTTCAGGGAATAATTGTTCTTCCTCGGGCTGGGGTGAGTTACCTACTTCGGGAGTACTCAACATGTGTGGGTTGTCTTGTGAATGACTAGCCATGCATGTGGGTTGTTACGAATTTGTAGGCTGTTTTAAATGAAATATAAAATATATATTCAGCCATTCATTCTCAGGCCCTCCTTCTAGCGCCAATTCTTTTGATGGGTCTTAAATCCCTTTATTCGACAGTAGGAACCAAACCTGCCACCGAGGCCCAATTAGACTCTGTAGCATTTAAATATGGAATGGTTCTCTAGATCTTATGATCTAGCCAAATTATCGATGGGCTTTGTGTTTTCTTGTGAAGGCTCTTCCTTTAGTTAGGACTATTCTCTTTTGTATTTTCTCTTGGGTGGGACTGGTATGACATATGCAAGCTAGTATAAACCAACTTGATAGCAAACAGGATTAGTATTAACTACTGGGGAAGAGGATGAGCTTGGGATAACCCATTGCTCAAACATGCAGACAATGATTCTATACCACAGGCCTAGTACTAATACATCAACCATGTGAGCATCCAATTACTGTCTGAGAAACTAATTATCAGAAAGAAAGCACATATGTAATAAGATAATGGAAAGAAAAATAATTCATCTACCATAACCATTCATCACATAATAACACAACGATTCATCTTCATCATTAAAGAAAAGAACATCAAAACATTGCACCAAATAACTTGACAACATGATTAATTTCTCTAACTCATTACTACACCGTTCATGAAACAGGATAGGAATTAGTTCTTCTCCAAGTCCAATCACATGCATTTGATGAAAATAGCTTGTCTTTGGTCCAGAAGGACTTCTCAATTCATAGCATCTTCAAAATAATTCTTAACAACCAAAAAGAAATATTTCTTACAACCACCATCGACCTCTCACTAATTGGTCGATGTCTTTATTTATAATATAAATTTTAACTGAAATTAACGGCTAAGTGCAGTTTAAGCAAAACAAAAATCGCCACGTGGTGTCATCTTCTAACAACTTCATTAACAGTGAACCTGATATATCTCTTGAAAAGGGTGAGTTCTCTCGTATTAAGACCAACTGATAAACAATTCTTCACAAGTTTAGGCCCATGGAAATTTGTGTTGTTCCATCGGAGCCACATATATCCCCCTGATGTCCACTCCATGCACCCGGTACTTTACTAGACTGGATTTTAACTATTGTAGCATGGTTTGGGCTCTGATTGGGTGTTCTACAAATCGTTGCACTTTCCCCAGTCTCGTGTCGTCCAGGGATGATTTTAAGGATGGAAATTTATTTTAAAAAGTAGAAACCTTGGCGAATCTTACTAATCCTTCATATTCCAACTATAAATGTTTGGCGATATTTTTGTAAACATATTCAAATTTCTAAGGATTTTATATATTTTTTATAAAATTTTGACGATTTTTAAGGTAAAATAATTTTATCCTATAGAATTTGGGTGAATCATTTTTAAAATAGCGAATCTCTTTTTTGGAAAAACCATGGAAAAATAGCCCATGAGCGAAATTTATCCCCTAAAATCATCCCTCGTGTCGGCCATATTTATGAATTCTTTGATTCCATAGCAAATCTTGTTTGGTGTGTGACTCGACTACATCGGTTAGGTCGGTGAAGTTATCAGGGGTGTCGAACTCAGGGAGACTGATACCCTTTATTGCTCTGTTGATTTTGATTCGATGTTTCTTTCGAGTTCTTCGGTGAGGTCACGAAGAAAACTTTGTTCGGTAGTCAGGAGGATCTTTCCTGCAATCAGGGTTGAGGTAGTTTAGTGATCAGGTAACACATAGTAAAATACAAACAAAACATAATAGACCGATGCGTACCTGTGGAGCTTGTTAGTCTCGATCATTTAATACTTACATGATCCCAGACGCCCCTTTGAATGACCTTTGATGTTCTTGTCCACGCTGTCGCTCCTCTTCAATTTAAATGAGTTATGTCAGTGTGCCATGGCGTGGCAAATCAGGTACGACATATATGAGTGTTGGAATCGTCATAGTAGCCATTTGACCCTTAGGGATGGGAAAGGATGCCAAAGTCGAATGTGTGCGTGTATGCTCGTAGAAGGTCAGATGTCGTAATAAGGAAGTCATTAAATGTCTCAGGTTGAGGCAAGTGATTCCTCCAGAAGACGTATCACCAAGTGTGTCAACTATCATTCATTAATAATGGAAGTTGGGGAGTTTAAAGAGATTAGAATGATTGTACTGTATATTCCCTGCAATTTCGATCAGCGGCGTTTCATGCATCCTGGATTTCATCCGTCGAGCAACTGTGACGTATTAAATTTTCAAGACATCCTGTCACGAGGCATGAGTGTTATTTGGCACGTTCTATTTTTCTTCCTCATTCTGCTATAAATTCTAGAGGCTCTATGGGGAATTTTACGCATCAACTGAGTTTATACATCGATAGCGCTGGTCTTGCGAGTCTAATTTTGGCGAAACTCTGTGTCGTGGTCCTTTTCTTATCTGCAGATGTCTAAGCGAATACGTTGTTGCACTATGGGATCCCCTTTAAACAAGGGATGGGGTTTGCGAGGTAGCTGGAGTGCCAAGTCTGAGCCACAACGTGCCTGGGACTCGTTCTTATTGGCATCAAGTGTCCCTGAAGCTTTAATAGGAGATGCCTATCTTTACTCGGAAATGGTGTCAGCGTCTCAAACGAAGGTGGGAGTGGAGAGAAATATGTCTGAAGGACATATGTTTTGGGTCGTGACCTCTCAGGATCAGACACTGCGAAGGAGAGGAAGGCCTAGTAAAAATAAGGAAAAAGGAGGAGAAGACTGCCTCCCAATTGAGTTGAGTGCATACTCGACCGCTGAGGAGTTTACGATGCAAACTATCTGGGTGAAGCCTATCGGGACTACTAGTCGAGGAAGCAGGAGATGAAAGGGAAGGGAAAAGACACCAGGTTCTCTCATTGGGAGTCCCATCCAGGAGCTAGAGCGGGCTCAACTTGCCATAGCCGAACTTTATCAAGAAAACAGAGAATTACAGAGACAGTTGGTAGCGAAGAACCGGGAGGTATTGGTACCACAGGGTCATGAAGGAAGTACAACTTGGCTCAAGAGACGGCTTTAAGAAGCACAAGATACGATCATGCAACTATGAAAGGCCCAGAGGATGACGGGGAAGGAGAAAAAAGAAACACTACAAGGCATGATGAGTAGTCTGGGAGAAGGTTCGTGAGCAGGAGATACATAATGGGTGGGATCTTGCTTTGCATTCTCCGAAGTGACGCTTGATAGTTTTCTCTTTTTGTTGTAAAGGTTTTTCATGTTCTCACTATAACCGGGCAGGTTAGTCAAGGCATTGGTGGTTTTTATTTGTGTGTAACCTGAGCTCGGTGGGGGCTTTAATTATATGAAAATTCAAAAGTGTTTTTCATTTGAATGTATCATGTTCCCTCTTCGTATGTAAATCTACCATTTTTTTTTATCTAAGATTCTTGTTAATTATGGTATTTTATAATTATTATTTTTCTGAGTTTCTTTGTAAGTTCATTGATATGTTCCTTTAAAAACTTTTGATGTGGCGTTACTGACTCGAGGTTATTAAAATATTTAAAACATAAAACCTAGAACTGGGTTGGTGGGTAAGGATTGCACTTGGGGACTTCATTCACATTGAATGTGCTAAAAGAGATAGGTACTGCGACGACCAATGTCGGGATGACATCGGGGATTGACGTTCAAACATAAAATTAATGTGTAGTTTTCTTCATGTGTTATCATTTTTGTAAATCTCTGACGTCGAAATCGTTTCGGGAGTTGGTGATTGGCGATACCACTCTTCTCCTTGTGCGATGCTTACTCTTCTTGTTTTTATGCCGATGTCGGATGAATCGGTCGTCGACAATATCTTTAGTGGATTTTATTCACGGGGATGGGAGACCTCCTTCTGTCTACATCGGTGAAATTCGGTGCTCGACTACATTGAACTTCTCAAGCGATTTTTTCCACTTTTAATCTTTCCCCATGTCGGATTTCCTAAGCGCGTTGGGGAGAACTTTAGAATGTCGATTCCTCAAGTAGTTGTTAAGTTCCCTTTAAAGTTAAGATGATTCTTTATATGTTCAAGCAGAATTTAAACAATTCAAACATGAAAACATAAGAGATAAGCACAGGTAGAAGTTTCATACACTTAAGTGGAAACAGATAGTTCAAAGGATCAAGTGGTACCCAAAAAGTAGAAAAGGGCATAGACTTTTAGGGTGTGTTGAGTGCTCAACAGGTGGTCAACACATGCCTAAAGACTTATTTGTGGAAAAATTAATGGGTTCAATGGCTACCCCTTGTTAAATTGGTGGTACAGTACCATTTATCATAGTGCTACCAAAGTGCACCATATGAATTTATGTACAGTCAAAAACATTCCTTGGTTGACCAGACATAGTAAAACTAGAGAAAGATGAAACCATTCTCCACACACTTAATGACAATTTGGTTTTGTCACAAAATAGAATGAAGAAACATGCCAATCAACATCACTTTGATATTTCTTTTGAAGAAGTGGATCGAGTGTTTCTTCATCTCCATCCCTGTAAATAGGACTTTATCGAAGACAAGGGCCATAGAAGTTAGTGCCAAAGTTCTATGGACCTTGTCAAATCCTCTAGTGCATTGGAAAATTTTCCTGCAAATTGCCTCTTCTTGTCAACTCCAAGATCCACCCAACATTTCATGTGTCTTGTTTGAAGAAGGTCATTGTGTCAAATTGCTAAGTTCAAACTAGATTTCCTAAATTGGATGAAGAAAGTTCCATTAGTTATAGTCAGAAGCAGTACTAGCCACTAGAGAAAGTTGACTAGTGCATTATTCAAGAAGTCTTCATATAGTGGAAAAATATGCAACCTAATTAAGATGCCACCTGGGAACCAACAATGATTTTGCATTAGTTTCCACATCTCTCATCTCGAGGAAATTTCTACTTTTGAATAAGATGGGCATGTTAGGGCCCCACCCTAACCTCCCCACTTCAAAATAGTTCGGAGTTATTCAATTAATGCACGAGGCCATCTTCTTTGAATAAGGCCCATTAGGTAGTTTGTGGGTAGTTACTCAATGTAAAAGGGTTGTTTAAATAAGGCTCACTAGAAGGTTGGTGTTTATTAATGATGGGACCACAAATAGTCAAGGTTTATCTAGTGAGAAACTATATAGAGGTAGAAGGATATGAAATGTGTTGTCAAGTATTGTTATTGCATTGAAGATCTTCTCAATTGGAGGTTTCCCCCTCTAAGAGGCCCATTAGCTTTGTTTTTCTTTCTAGGATTTTTAATACAAGGGTTATATTCTACATGTTTAATATCATTATTTCCTATTTACTTTTTGCATTTTATATTTCTTTAAATATTTCTTATGTTTTATTGTTTATGTTGGTTATGTACATTGCATCCCATAGGTCCCATGTCTAGGCTAAGGTTATAGGTGCTCTGAAAAGGTGATCCATCAAATTAGAGTAGCTCTTGGGAGGTATTGTATCATCATCAGGTGAGTCATCTATGAATGAAGCATAGGATTGAACTACATAATGCACCTCTTTATTGGTAGGTGTATGCGAGTACCCAAGTTTGAATATTATACGCTATATTTATGGAGCCCCTACAAAATAATTTATTGTGGTAGGGGACCCATCTGTCATGTGTTCAATCTCAAAATTGAGTACATATCCCATTCTTAGGCCAAACAATACTTCTAGATAAGTTGTGTCATGGTATAGGGACTTAGAAACTATCGATGTGCCTTATATTTTTATATAGTTTCTAAGGCCCTATTTTTTCTCCTTTAACCTTGTATGGGGATAGGAGACTTGTCCATGGTATGAAAAAACTTAAAATCGAACATGTATACCCATTTTAGGAAAAAGATACCTTATGGAGGGCATGTGTTATGGTTTGGGGCCCTATGCACAGTGCATGATCCATAGAAGATTAATTTTATATCATAAGCCTTGAATTTTGGCATTGAACTATCTATTGGTCAAGGTGATATGTCCTCTATGTGACAAACCTTTGAACTAGATTTGTATTCCACTATTGGGTCAAATATTCCTAGTATAGTGTATTGCAAGCCATGGAAGTAGTGTGTGGGACTAAGACCTTGGTTTTTCATCCCCACTCTATGTCCTAAAAGTAGTCTATAGTGCCCATGGCATCGATTTTCACCCCGAAAGCATTTCTTGGGGAAATATACCTTTATTTGGATTACCTTAGTTAAGTTATTGTCCCACTTTAACCAAATATTCCATATGGAGGGCTTGTTTGGTGGTTTAGGGCACCATTCACAAACCGCACACCTTAGGAGTAGCATGTTTATAGTCCATTTCATTTCATCTCCATATCATGTCTTTGATAAGGAGACCCTTCCACAGTTTTCCAAATGTTAACTAGGAATGTGTCATACTCATTTGATAACAATACTATCTAAAGGGTGAGCTTCATTATTTCAGTGCCCATTCATGGCCAATGTTCCTTATAAATATCTCGTGTAGGGCCAAAGATCATATATTTTTCCCTTGAAGCATGTCTTGGGTAAGAAGAATAACCCCTAGTGCACTAAACCACTTAATCAAGCCCATAAACCACTCTTGGGAATTTACGGCCTAAAGCCCCTTATTTTTGGCCTTGAACTATGTCTCAGGACATGAGACTCATCCTTTATGTTCCAAATATTAGAAACTTGGTAATATTGTATTGATGAACCAAAAATTCCTTTCACTTGTCTTGCATCATTGTGTAAGGCCTAATGCATGCTCCATAGGCCCTAAAAGTAGTGTTTAGGGCACAAGCCCCTAGGTTTTATCCTCGACTAACGTTATGGGTTAGAAGAACTGTCCTTAGTGTACCAAAACTCAAAAATCATATATATATACCACCTGTTGGGTGGATTCCATATGGAGGTTTAATGTCATGGTCATGGACCCATGATTTAACCACTAGCTCTAAAAGTAATGTATAAGGCATAAGATCATTTGTATTGTCCTTTAACCATGCCTTGGATGAAGAGATGATCCCTAGTACTAATGTAATCCTAAGAATCAATCCCACATGCCACTTGTGGGCCAAAATATCCTTTTGAAGGTGATTTGTTATGCTTGTGGGATTATTCAACTCTTGTTAGATTCATAATGAAGAAAAATGCAGAAACATAATGGAAATGACTGAAGCAATCAAGAAACCATGATGAACATAGATAAATAAATATTGGCAAAAAAGGCATACTCTATATTCATCAATGAGAAAAATAATCATGTACATAGATGCACATATATAATACAAAAGGACCATAACTATCATGTAATTGTATAACAGTTAGGTAAACCAACGAACTATGATTAGACTTTTTAACATCCCCCCTTAATCATAAGTTCGTTCTTGCCTGGAAAACTGCCACTACTTGAAAACTAGTGATGTGTCAATAAAATATTTAGAGGGATTAAGATCCTCTCCGAACTTTGAAAAAATAGCAGAAGTTGATGTCTTCTACTAAATTGGTGGTTTAAGGGTGACCACAAACTCATTTGGTGGTTTCGAGATGACCACAAACCAATATGGTGGTTTCGGGATGACTGCGAACCGAATGTCTAACAGAAGTTGATGTCTTCTACTAAATGGTATGTGATGTCTTCTACTAAATGGTATGGATCCCAGTAGCCCTAGAAATAGTGTATGGTGCCTAAGGTAATGTATTTTATTGTTTAAAAAATGAATTGTATCCCTCAAACATGTCCTTGCTAAAGAGACCCATCATTGGTTTACTCAAACTTGGAGTTCAGCCCATATTTCACTCCTAAGCTAACAATCCAATATATTGACTATCTCATAGTCTACACCCTAAGCCTCATGCATGGCCATGTGACTTAGATCCAGCATTTACTTCCTAATCCCATGGTTTTAAGCACCAAAGTATTTCATGGGACAATGTTAAACATATCAAATTTCAAAATCGAGACTCTTTCTCACTCTTGAGCCCATGATTACTTTTAAAAATCTTATGTCAGGGTTGAGGGACTTATAATATTTTATGCATCTTAAAAAAATTGTATAAGGTTGTAAACCCTATTTTTGGTGCTAAATAATGACCCCCATCAAATCCTAATTGACATAGCACTAGAAGAGATAAAAACCATCGAGGTCACATAAATCCCCATTACAATGTGCAACTTTGAGGACTTTTATATCTCTCAATACCATAATGATAATGATTTTATCTCATGCAAATGTTAGTCCACAAAAAATGTTAGTCCATTGAACCCGGGTGGGGACGATAACAATCATTCCTCACAACCATCCAAACTATACACAATTGACTCCTTTTGGTTAATACTTAGTTATTTTTCAAACAAATGTATTAAATCACCCTCCAAGACACATGCTAAAGAATTAAACCCTATATATCTTATAGTGATAGTGAGAGGTGTTCTAATAGCCCAAGGTAGGATAAATGCCTCTCATCCAGATTCCCTTGGGCATATGGTGTTCAGTAATATTGAAGATCACTATGTCCACTTGTATAAAATCATGTTTGAGATATCTATGTTCACCAATGTTTATAAATAATTTTAGTAAAATCCTCCTAAGAGGTCACAAGTTCAAATCAATAGGGGGTAGGGTATGTATACGTCCGTAGACTTTACGAGTCAAATAGTTGGGTCGAGGGGGTCCCTTGTCCCACAAACAAGGGCACAAACAAGGGGTCTCATACCCTGGGCAGTGGGGGTCCCTTGTCCCACAAGCAAGGGGTCTCATACGCTGGGCGGAGAGGGTCCCTTGTTCCGCAAACAAGGGGTCTCATACACCTATTATTATTATTGGTGAATTTTATTTATTTTGATAATATTATAATTAAAGAAACAATGATGATTAATAGGTGGAAATAGAAATATCAAAGTCATTATAATTTATTTATTTTATTAATTAAAAAACTAATAATTAGTTATTTTTCAACCAAATGTATTAAATGTATTAAATTACCCTCTAGGACACATGCTAAAGAATTAAAACCCATATATTTTATAGTGATAGTGAGAGGTGTTCTAATAGCCCAAGGTAGGATAAATGTCTCTCATCCAGATGTTTACTTTCCCTTGGGCATGGTGAAGTGAAATCATATTGAAGATCACTATGTCCACTTATGTTAAATCATGTTTGAGATATTTATGTTCATCAATGTTTATAAATAATTTTAGTAAAATCCTCCTAAGAGGTCACAAGTTCAAATCTAGAAAGAGCTAGGGTATGTATACCTCTGTAGACTTTATCAGTCAAATCTTTGAGTGGGGGGAGGTCCCTTGTCCCACAAACAAGGGATCTCATACACCAATTTCTTAGCAATGACCTTAAAAATAGATTATGATTATTATTATAAACAAAATCAAAAGTAAATTTTATTTATTTTAATAATATTATAATAAAAGAACAATAATAATTAATAAAGGAAAATGGAAATATCAAAATCGTTATATTTTTTTTTTATTAGTTAAAAAACTAAACTCTATATCCGTTGCTGTGCTGTTTGGTAATTGATTCCACCACTTTTATATATATATATATATAAAAGGCTCTACTCTACCTTGTATGATTAATAAATTCGGAGCTTAATTGAATTTATACATCTAATTAAACAAAAAAAACGGAATCGGGGCTAACGGCTACATGGCCAACTTGCACTTCGCTCCACCGGGAGAAGACATGGTCCCGCAAAGAGCCGTCGGCTCAAATTGTGCGTTGGATATTTGTCTCAGCCATTCTCTAGTATAAGTTGATAAAAACGAAGCAGCATGGATTTTTTAATCATTGTTTGGTTTATGTTTCCCGTGTATTTGGAAGCATCTTCTTTGGATTTACCAGGCTTGCATTGAGGATTCAGCGTACAATATATATGGAGAGCCACACCGAAGAACCGATCGAATCTGTCTTCCAATTTACAGAAGATTTCATCCCAAAGAATCTACAGCGAGATCAATGCGGAAGAAAGAGAAAATGCAATAACAAATTTGAAGGGAATCCGAAATTAGTTTCAGTTTTCACCCCTGAATGGAGAGCAGCAGTGATTCGCTTTGCAGAAAGAATTCCAGTGGATCTTCTGATTCAAGAGTTTAACCGATATTACGATGTTCCTGATAAAAAAAGGATTACGTCCGATGAAACAAAAGAGAGAGAAAATAATTCCATTCGTCTTCCTCCTGAAATATTGGAGAACGTATTCTTAAGAATTCCGTTGGAAGATTTACTAACCTGCCGATCAGTATGTGATGTATTGAATAAGGTTTATGAATCCAAAGCTTTCCAGGCTCAGTATCAGATGACATTGATGAATCAGAGAAGTGAGAGATGCATTGTGATTAACAACAATAACCTAGATATGTGGGCTTTTAGCGTTGTCTCAAAGCGCTGGTTTCTGATAAAGGTTCCTTGTGATTGGGACGCCAACATGCAAACCCTAGGCGTGAAAGCTGGCTCTCAAGGTTTATTTTTGGTGGCTCGATCTGACTTCAATTTATTTGTTGTCAATCCTGTGACTGACCAAGTGAAAAAGCTGCCCAGGATTGCCAGACCCACTGGCAACAGTTTTGAATTTCTCAACGCTCTGATTGTGCATGGAACGGCCGAGATGATAGTTCACAATGGAAATTATAATGTGTATTTGTTTGGGAATTGTGTGGGAAGCCAAAGTTATGTACATGTTGCTAAATATAGTTCCAGAGGGGAGACTTGGACTGTGAAGCAGATTGGCCTCGTTGAACCTCCCTATGTTCTCTATTCTAGGATGTTTCCATCCCCTCTAAGGAGCGTTAGCCATTCCAGTGCCAGGGCTGTTACCTGTTATTCTGCTACCTCACAATACTTCTGTTATTTCCCAGAGGCTCCTTTCAATAGAACAGGCGGCCTCGGCTATGACCTAGCTGCCTCTCCCAATTTGGATATGTCTCTGCCTCCAGCAGTGGAGTCCGACTATGTTTATAACAATAAAGATAATGTAACTTTGCCCACGGTGGTTCCCTCTGCTTTAGGAATGATATTGGTGGGAAGGTTGAAAGGGAATGCCTGTGCAAGCGGGATGTATGGGAGGTTCCCCATAATTCGCCATTCTGTTTTGGGCCTCTGGAAATACAACTATACGAAAGGAAATTGGAAACTCATTGACACCACCCCAACTGATTTGATTAAAAGTATGATAGAATCCTCGGAGGGTACAGATTTTCTTGTAACAGGAGATGGTACTGACAACATATGGCTTTTGCTGAGGGGCAGTGACAAGATGTTGCAATATAGAATAAACAGTAAGGAATGGCTAGTTCTGCCGGGTTGTCCAGGAGGAGGAAACTTGGGACAGGATTTCCATTGGAGAGTGGTTTATAAACGTTTCATATTTAGTGCCTCAGTTTGATCGTTGTCTTCAAGTACGCTATGGGGATTTGGTTACCCTCTTAAGAATCTGAAGCCTCTTGTGGAGACAGGAAATGGATCAGGAACCAAAAAGCCAAACAGGGATCTGGGATCTTCTTTAATGTACCCTTGTCTATAAAACGAACAACTTATGTATTTCAACTTTATTCTCCATTTATAATTCTATTATCTCTTGAACTGTAGATTTTCTAAACATAAAAGAGGTAATTACATGTTCGAGATATTTGAGATATTAAAAGGCAAATTACATTATGGATGTATTTGCGTTTTTTTATGATATTTGGAGGATGTTTTTATCAAAGAAAAAATGTTGTTATAAATGTTTTCCTCGCTTTCCATGCATTTGCTATTGGTCTTATCTTGTTTCCACTCTATTTTGTGTTACTTTTATGATATGAGAGGCCATTAATTGACTACTTGCTAGAAGAAGCAAGTTGTTAGTGAAAGGAAAACATTAACAAGAAGAGAATGACAAGTAGTCCTCATTCACTACAAAATTAATTGAACATTGCGAAGCCAAGTGTTAGAAGCTTCATCTAGAACTTCATCATATGAAACACACAACCAAGGGAAAATCCTGGAGATTCAATGTTAATGGGAAGGAAGAATTGCTTTCACTGGCAACCAAAGGACCAATGATTTTCTAGCACTAGAATTTGTGATATTCACCAAAAAAATGGATGTAGAGTTATTGCAATGTCAAGAGAAGCTCATTTTCATCAGGAGGCATCCCTTCTTCCAAATATGTAAAATATTGATGTAGAATTGACTCATAGGGGTTCTTTAAGACTCCATAACAACTTAGAAACAATGTTGATTTCTACAATAGAGGATGTGAGCATACAACTCTTCATAAACATATTCCTGTTATTTTCCTGTCTGCACTCTGAGATTGGACGGACAACTCTATAACTCTGATATTTTTCCTTCAGTCCGGATTCCCATGGTATCTGGCTCTGTCGCCGGCCTCATTTCTCAGGGCTCGGTACAGAGCTACTCTGAATTTTTTCTAAAAGTGGCGAGACGACCGAGTTATGTAATCCAAATTATATTTCTTATTACGCCGAAAGGCATACACCTATTGACAATGGGCACAATTAATGATCTTTTAACCTTATTTAACCTTAAACCCTAATCTGATGGCTATGCATTGAAGATGCTGGTATATTCCTAGTCGTCCTCGAAAATCAATGGGTCAGATTTATTATTCATAACTTTCTTGCATTTATCAAGGCATCCGTTAACATGTTTACTTTTTAACATTTACCTAATCACATTAAAAAATTACTGTAAGGATATGTAAATGTCACGTTTAAATGATTAAGTAGGATTAAACCGTGCAGCCAAACATTTCATATTACCACATACGGATTACGGATTACCACATATGTTTTATATTGGGGGAACAGGTTTTCAGCCGATACCTTTCGGCGTTCTCAGCTGCGAGTTAGCGGCTGTGCTAGTAAATATAACAAAGAAACTTTTCATTGCTGGAAAAAACTATAAAAAAGAAGATAGAGGATTGAGTTTAATCTTTTGGGGACCAAAATTTAATGAGGAGGTGTGATCCAAAATGAATCCAAATAAATCCAAACTTCATAAAAAAAAAAAATGACAAATTTTGAAGTCAATGTTCATTGAAGACCAAAGGACAAAGGCCACAAGAAGGTGAAATGAATCACCTCATGGTTGGCATTCCAAGGAAATATTATAATAAACAATGTTTTCTTAATACAAAAACAACATGGAAAAAATGCAACTTGGGAAGAAGAATGGATAGTAAGAATACATGAATCTCTATTGGGATTGTATGGTTTCAGTTGTAAATTCTTGAGCAAAAAATATAACCCATCTTTGCTAGTTTTTCCATTTGGGTTTCTAGGGTAAACTCTCTATTCAATATTGTGTGGTTAAATATTGTGTGTTTGTATTGGCCTATAATTGTTTTTTTAGTGGTGATATTTAATTCTAGCACCATGAAATTATTAATCATTCAAAATCTCGTAGTGTTAAAATCACTTTGATTAGTAGTAAGGGTAAAATATTCTTGGGAACTTTGTTAACTCCTTTAGTTGGATCATTGATTTCACCCATAGTACTAAAATATGTGTGTTGGAGTCTTTGGTATTTAACTACAACATTAATTATTTTTGAGTTGTTGATGGAATCTAGAATCAAATTCACCCTTTCTCAATTCGATCTCTTGTTTAATCATTTGTATGTGAAATTGTTTGTATGAACATCATTTTTTAGTGGTGAATTGATCTAGATTAGATCATTATATTTTTTTCATCTATATTGATCCTTTTAGAGTGGAAAAAATCAGAGGAATCAGTTTGCAGGGCCAGTTTAGTGGAAGGTCCCAGTTTGGAAAATTGGGATTCGGGCCATTCAGAGGCATCAAATGGAATTTTTTGTTGGAAGAATGGTTGTTGTCATTGATGTCAACCCTAGTCATGGGTTTTGGACCGCAATATTGATGAAGGTATTTGGACATGAAGGACAATGCACATGCAGAAACAACACCCATGGATGGATAGTATACATCATGTTGTTTCCGGTGGTATGTGGCACGTCACGTGGATCCTCATGGTTGAGGAGAAATGAATTTTTGAAGATGACAAAGTGAATTGAAGAAGGAAGAACATGTAGGTCCTGAAGATAATTAAAGAAAAGAATTACAAAATAAGAAAGTGTCAGGTTGACCCTAATGTTAAAAGGAAGTGACATAAATGGTATAAATAAATATCATTATACATTAATTTGATACACAAGTCGAATTTCAGAGGAAATCATAAGTAAAGAAGACCGGATTTCAAGGGAGGATGAAGTCTTTTGGTGATGTGTTCTAAGGTATGTTATTTTCAGGTCATCTTACCATTTTGGCTATAATGTCTTTTATAGAATGATTCAGATGGTGCAATTGTTATGGTATTGAGAATACATATAAAGGTACATGTGGTAAAAGTTTCAGCTCTTGATTCGCTAAAATTATGGAGATATACAATGTGGAAGATAGGGTTTTTGACCAGTCCTGAAGCCAGTCAATAAACAGGTGTTCCGGGTAAAAAAATCATAAATTATTCATAGAGAATCCAAATGAAGTGGGAAAAATTGCATTGGAAAGAGTACGGACTTTAGTTTCATGTGTGTGAGTTTCAGAATCTGATGTTAAATATTGAGCGTGGGGCATTCTGTACAAGTTTGGTCTCCTGAATAAACCAGAATTGAACAAGGTCTACCATTCTCTCTATAAATTCTTTTTGGGTAGGATTCAAGGAGTGAAACTTGGAGAAGTTTTAGAGAATAAATTTAGTAATATTATCTATAGTATCAGAGTATTCCAAGAATTGAAGAATTGCAGAAATTGAAGAAGTCTCAGGAAGCATTATCAGGTTCTATGTGATGGTTGGTTGATGGTGATGATTTAATGTAAAGTTTCATTATATCTCATATATTCTTGGGTGTAAGGAAGGGGAAAGGATGGAAATTTCAAATATCTCTTGATATTGGAGGATTGTATCTTCCTCTTGGAGGTTTATCCCTCCCTTTACATTTAGAAGTTGTAGCTACCTTTGGAAGTCATTACTTCCCTTGAAAAATAACTATTCATTATTTCTCATATGTTGTGCATGGTGTATTGTGGTGTATTGGTGTAACTCTTGTACTATTGTTCATTGCTCATTGGATATAATTGAATGGTTTAAGTATAATTTGAAAAAGGTTTTAAATTGTACTTGATACTAATTCACCCCCCTCTCAGTATCAATAATTGGTATCAGACCGAGTTACCTTCAATACAGTTTAACCACTTGAAGGAAGATCCTATGCATAAATGGAAGGAAACATTCCAAATGGGATTCCACCATTTGATGGAAGAAATTTTGAATACTGGAAAAATAGAATGGAAACTTACTTGAAATCTCTTGGGGAAGATGTTTGGTTCTCAGTTGCTTCAGGATACAATTCTTTGAAGAAACCAAAGACTGGAGCTCAGAAGGAAGCAAAAAGCAACAATAAATTGGCAATAGATACCATCATGGATGGATTGACAGATTTAGTGAAATCCAAGGTGGGATCATGTGCATCATCAAAAGAGATTTGGGACAAGCTAAAAGACCTTTATGCAAGGGAAGAAGCAAAAGAAGAAGAAGAAGAAGTTGAAGGAAATTACAACATCTCAGATTTCAAAGAAGCAAATAGAGGTGAGTTCTTTTTCTTTAATTCTGAAGGAGTGGGACATGTTGAATTTGAATGTCCTCGTCCAAGGATTGAAAGAGATGACATTGAAGAAGAAAATCCCAATGAAGAAGAAGAAAATCATGAAGCAGAAATCATTCAACAAGAAGATGAGAATCTTAAAAAATTGAAGCATGTTGAGATTGAAAATAGAAAGCTCAAAGATACGCATAGAAAACTAAGAAGTGAATTGGGTAGTTGTGAAAAGGCAGTTTGAAGCTTAAAGAAACAATTAGAAGACTTTGAGAAACTAAGAGAAGAAAACATTTCCTTGAAAACTATACTCGAAAAAAAAAGAATTGGAGAAGTAAGGAGTGTCCAAATGATGAAGAAAGAAGAAGATTGCGAGAAATTTGAACAAGAATTTGTCTCATTGAGGAAGAGATTAAGAAAATATCAAGTGCCAAAAGACTTAACA
Organism: Picea sitchensis; assembly: GCA_010110895.2. Taxonomy (NCBI): domain Eukaryota; kingdom Viridiplantae; phylum Streptophyta; class Pinopsida; order Pinales; family Pinaceae; genus Picea; species Picea sitchensis. Next base: position 356,338 of record SNQJ01S0013821.1, read on the forward strand.
CATCTTGGATTGATGGGTGAAACTTCATACAAAGAAGATGCAAATACCAACAAGACGGTTGAAGAAAGAGCTACACAGACAGTTGATGAGAAGTGGACCAGGATACCAAAAAGAATGAATGATTACAAACGAGATGAATATCCAAGAAGACCTCCTACCTTCAGGAATCAAAGAAGCTTCAATCAGTATGAAGGAAACTACAGAAGAGTAGATCATGAACCCAGATGGACTACATCACAAAGAAGGCCACTTACTCCAAGGTATCAAAATTTCTTTCTTGGTCATTGTTATACTTGCAAAAATTTTGGACATAAGGAAATTAATTGCAAAATCAATGAAAGGAACAAATACGCAAGAAACATGAATGGTGTAAATAGAATATATGGAAATAATCGTGGATTTTTCAATAGAAGTTAAAATTCATTTTCCCCATATATGGACAAAAATATTGTATGCTACAAATGTAATTATCTTGGTCACAAAGAACAAGATTGCAAATATATGAATGAAGATGTCTCCATGCCAACCACATTATGGAAAAGGAAAGAGATTCCAAACAATGAATATTGTTGGATAGCATTAACCGCTAAAAAATGTAAAGAAGAAGATGAATGGTACATAGACAGTGGATGTTCTTCACACATGACCGGGGATCAAGACAAATTAATCAAATTGAAGAAAAAGGGTGGCAATGTTGCATTTGGAGATGACTCATCTGCCAAAATACTTGGAGAAGGTGTAGTAGAACTTGGAAGAAAAATGTAAAAACAAAGAATGTCCTATTGGTTGAATACTTGAAGCATAATCTACTCAGTGTTAGTAAATGTGTGATCAAGGATACATTCTTATGTTTGACTCCCAAAAATGTAAAATTAGAGAAAATAACTCAGGAAGATTGGTTGCAATTGAAAAAAGAAGACCGAACAACATATACATCCTAGACATGAAGAAGAGAGAGAAGACAAAATCCACACAAAAGGATTCCAAAGAAAGAAAAATTTCCAAATACCAAAAATAATGATGAAGTATTATTGACTACCACTTGTTCAGGGGGAGCAACCCCAAAGAAGAAGGATACCTTTTGCTATTAAACTCAGGGGGAGAATCCCTACCCTTTTCCATTGATGTCAAAGGGGGAGATAAATTGAGATCATGATGATAGGGGGAGCATGAGTATTGCCATCAATGAAAAAGGGGGAGATTGTTGGAAGTTTGGTTGTTGTCATTGATGTCAACCCTAGTTATGGGTTTTGGACCTTAAGATTGATGAAGGTATTAGGATATGAAGGACAATGCACATGCAGATACAACACCCATGGATGGATAATATACATAATGTTGTTTCCGGTGGTATGTGGCACATCACATGGATCCTCATGGTTGAGGATAAATGAATTTTTGAATATGCCAAAGTGAATTGAAGAAGGAAGAACATGTAGGCCCTGAAGATAATTAAAGAAAAGAATTACAAAATAAGAAAGTGTCAAGTCGGCCCTAATGTTAAAAGGAAGTGACATAAATGGTATAAATAAATATCATTATACATTCATTTGATACAAAAGTTGAATTTCAAAAGAAATCATAAGTAAAGAAGATCGGATTTCAAGGGAGGATGAAGTCTTTTGGTGATGTGTTCTAAGGTATGTTATTTTCAGGTCATCTTACCATTTTGGCTATAACGTTTTTTATAGAATGATTCAGATGGTGAAATTTATATGGTATTGATAATACATATAAAGGTACCTGTGGTAAAATTTTCAGCTCTTGATTCACTAAAATTATCTAGATGCACTCTGTGGAAGATAGGGTTTTTGACCAATCCTGAAGCTAGTCAATAAACAGGTGTTCCGGGTAAAACAATCATAAATTCTTCCTAGAGAATCCAAATGAAGTGGGACGAATTGCATTAGAAAGAGTATGGACTTTAGTTTCTTGTGTGTGAGTTTCAATATCTGATGTTAAATATTGAGCACGGGTCATTCTGTACAAGTTCAGTCGCCTGAATAAACCAAAATTGAACAAGGTCTACCATTCTCTCTATAACTTATTTTTGGGGAGGATTCAAGGAGTGAAACTTGGAGAAGCTTCAGAGAATAAATTTAGTAATATTATCTATAGGATCAGAGTATTCCAAGAATTGAAGAATTGCAGAAATTGAAGAAGTCTCAGGAAGCATTATCAGATTCTATATGATGGTTGGTTGATGGTGATGCTTTAATGTAAAGTTTCATTATCTCTCATATATTCTTGGGTGGAAGGAAGGGGAAAGGATGGAGAGTTCAAATATCTCTTGATATTGGAGGATTGTATCTTCCTCTTGGAGGTTTATCCCTCCCTTTACATTTGGAAGTTGTAGCTGCCTTTGGAAGTCATTACTTCCCTTGAACAATAACTATTGATTATTTCTCATATATTGTGCATGGTGTATTGATCTAAAAATTGAAGAAGACTTGAAAAATTTGAATAAATATTGCAAGTGAAATGTTATGTGTTTAAAGCAACCGGATCAATTTGCAACACATAATTAAGGATTACTTATGTAAAAATACACATAGACAGTAGCATAAAACAATGAACATCAGCACATAAACACAACAACTTGATAAAGGAGTTCACCCCTCTCCGGGCTACATCTCTTGGTCCAACTTCCAATGGATCATTATTATTAAATTTCTCAAAGTGCTCAAAAACATGCCTTACAATGCTCAAAATGACAAACCGACTGCTCCAATGGCTTCCCAGCGTCCCAAAACCCCTGTCTGGGCTCTTTCGGCACCTCA
>SNQJ01S0013821.1:359127-373700 GCA_010110895.2 Picea sitchensis
GTCTGCTTCTTCATCTGGAACACGTTCATGATCTTCTGCATGTGCCATGCTTGGTGAATGTCTCTCTACAACTCGCGGTGAATGAAAATGTTTCCTCCTCATCGGATAAGAACTTGGCTCCACAAGTTGACCTTCTCCTCTTGTGAGTTTCAACCTTGTGAGCATCAGAAACAAAACTTGCAAACAATCAAGTCTTCAAAACTAGTGCTCTGATACCAACTTATCTAAAAATTGAAGAAGACTTGAAAAATTTGAATAAATATTGCAAGTGAAATGTTATGTGTTTAAAGAAACCAGATCAATTTGCAACACATAATTAAGGATTACTTATGTAAAAATACACATAGACAACAGCATAAAACAATGAACATCAGCACATAAACACAGCAACTTGATAAAGGATTTCACCCCTCTCCGGGCTACATCTCTTGGTCCAGCTTCCAATGGATCATTATTATTAAATTGCTCAAAGTGCTCAAAAACATACCTTACAATGCTCAAAATGACAAACCGACTGCTCCAATGGCTTCCCAGCATCCCAAAACCCCTATCTGGGCTCTTTCGGCACCTCAATCGGTCGAAAAATGAAGAAGATAGCCTCCTTGAAGTCTCCCTCTTCAACTTTGTTGTCTCTGGTTCTACAAATCGCACCCTTGTTCTTCAAACCTGGCTCACACGCTCATTTAAGCGTAAAAACTTGGCACCAGGCGCAACCGCGCCAACGGTGCAAACTGTAGGACGATTAAGGCACCTCCAGCCCCTAACCGCCTAGACACTCGGGCATATGGCCATGGGACCAAAGGCTGGGCGTAAAAATTGGTTTAACCGTTTGAACTGTGCAAACGGTAGAACTCCCGCGCAAATACATAACCGTGCGCATTATACTATGGTATAAACAATGCAACATATAATATATCGGTTATACAATAGAACCCGCGGTTATTGTTTAATCCCCGCGCGCAACATAATATAATGTGTTTGTATGTTGATTCAATAGAACCACGGGTCGGGGCTAGGCCCCGACCCGCCCCCCTTTCCACTTATACATATGTGTTAATTTAAAACAAATAACCCCCACATACATTTCAAGAAACATACGGTGGTGTAATGGTAGGCGGATGTTTGTTAAGGTTTATATAGAGGGGGAGGTCCGGGGGTTGAACCCCGCGGACTCCCACATACAATTTTACATAGCAAATATAGACCAACCCACGAGGGACACGTGGCACCCATGCATTGGGCCACGTGCCCTCATGCCATTTGTTGCCAATGTGACACGTGTCAACATCCAATTGGACAACCAATAAAAATGTGCCACGTCTTCCACCTGCCACGTCATCATGATGGTACGGCCCTGCCACGTGGTCGTACGGACTGTACGGACAGGTACAGTCAGCATTCCAAATTTTTGCCTGTTTGGCTTGGCGGATAGATCGTGATATCTCCTCCATACGGACTCTGTTTGCGAAAGTAAATATACCGCCAGAATCAGGAAGACGAGACGGACGCAATGGAACTATTTTCGTCGCATTTCGAGCACTTTGAAAATTGAGCAAAATTTGATCCCCTGATCATGTATTGTGGTATATTGGTGTAACTCTTATACCATTGTACATTTCTCATTGTATATAATTGAATGGTTTAAGTATAAGTTGAAAAAGGTTTTAATTTGTACTTGATACTGATTCACCCCCCTCTCATTATCAACATTTTTAGGGTTTGAAAATTTCCCAACAAAGTCTCGACACCGTGAAACTATTCTACACATCGATATATTTCCAATGATGCAAAAATCATGTCCATTGGAGCTTGTATGCAAAAGTTATGCCTCTCGCAAGTTGACCTATCGTGTCAACCCCCATTGTATGAGAGGATGTCATGTCAACCCTTGTTACTCATGCATATGGGGCTAGCCACATGTGGTATTTCAAGAATATTCTATAAGGTTTAAAACCCTACCATAATTGAGGGTTGAGGAAGTCAAAATCCTATCCCTATATGGCTATCGAGCTATGTTAAATATCGGTTCACTAGGAGGAGAAGGAGTTGCATTCTTTTGCATTGTATCTTATTGGACATAGCTGAGAAAAACATCTGAGAGTGGTATTCTATGAGCATAATAGAGGAAGAGAGATTTTTTAGTAGCCATACAGGCCACAATTCAAAGGAAACTCCTTAGAGAGTGCTTCTTTCTTTGTACTTGCATCATTTCTATACCAAGGAAAAGAGAGCAGAGAAGCCTCACCTTCTAGCTGGGTTTTCTCCCATGTTGGGTTTTCCAGTTCATATATTATGTTTATTTTTGGATGGCACGATTGTATTTTACTGTTATATATTTTCCAAATTTTATCTACTTCATGCATAAGCATAAAATCAATAAATGAACATTTTGATATCTAAAGGGAAAAAAAAAAAACTAAATAGTAAAGATTTCAGTATTTTATTAGATCTGTTGTGACGAACTATTCCAGTGGAATATCCACGACAGTTTATCGATTATATTGGTATCAAAACAAGTTTTTCTTTAGGGTATTTGTGGGAAGTTGTAGGATTCAGGATTCAGATTAAAGAGAAGTTGCAGAAACCGTATCCATGGTGGATGAGTCTATTCATAATAACCCTCAAGATCCAGCAAAAGAGATATTTGAGGGATTGGAAGCGCAATTCGCCAACATCAGTTGAAATAGGAACCTCCTCATGGTGGCTCTAGGAAGAAGGCTTGGATTTTTTGGATATGATGGAGGCTCTAACTTAGATATCATATCGAAGGGGAAATTGGGATATCGAGAAGACTTGGGAAAGGAGTCACGGAAAGAATCTGGGAATGATCAATTGAGTTCGAGTGGCGTGAACCCTTCATAGTCCTTATTCAATATGAAAGTGAAAGTGGACATAACGCCATATCAAGGTGATATTGATGCATTAAAAGTGAATCATTGGTTGCAACAACTAGAATTTTATTTTAGTATTCACCATATATATAAAGGGTAGAATATTTCATTTTCTACATTGAAGTTAGAGGGATATGCCCTAACCTAGTGGGAAATCCACATTGAAACAATTAGGCTGGAGGGTAATATGCCAGTAACTAGGTGGGAGGACTTCAAAACCGTCATCAATTCCAAATTCTAACCAATCGGGTATGTATAGAACTAGTGGATCTAGTGGCACTACTTCAAGCAGAGGTAGGGGCAGAAAGCATAGGAGTACACCACTAAGTTCAGAAATATGGCCATCTTGTTGGGTATCTCTCCCAAGAACTCAGATGTAATCCTCAAGTATCAGGGGGGTTTACACAACCATCTACAAAATTAGGGTATGCTCTTCAATCCAATGACAATGGATGAGGCGTGTGTACAATCACAATACTTGGAAAACAAAGGCCAAAAGAAAGGGAAGCCAAGTGGTTCGAAGAAGAAAGATCACTAGGAAGATTCTGAAGAAGGGAATAAGAAGTGGAAAGGGGGGAATATAAGAAGACAACAACCACTACACATAAGAGTAAATATCCTAGCAACCATTGTAATCATTGCAACATTGATGGCCACACCAAGGAAAAATATTGGAAATTACATCCAGAGCCAAACATGAAGAATCGCAAGAAGGAAGGAAAGAAAAAGAACCTTCTAGCCACATATTCAAGCAATAAGGTTTAAATTAGATCGGATGTGGATGAAAATATTGTCTCCACAACTGTGCAGAAGGAGGTGAATCTGAGTGGCCTTCATCACCAAGAAGAGAAAGAGATGACCAAGCTCTTCCACATCAAGATTTAGGTTAAGAAGACCAAGATGGATGCTTTTTTTGACTCTGGTTCACATGATAATCTCCTAATAGTGTATTTGGTTAGCAAGCTTGGATTGAAGGTTCACAATAATCCTAGCCCCTATCCACTAGGTTGGGTAAACAAGGATACATATATAAAGGTAACAAAACATTGTAAGATTAATTTTGTGGTAACTATTGATTTTATTGATGAAGTGGAATTGGATGTAGTACCCCTTGATGTATGTGGAGTATTGTTCGGAATCCCTTACATGTATATGAGGGATGAAATATTCATGCGTAGATCCAACCAATACTGATTGATCAAGGATGGGAAGACCTGCATCATCAAAGCACATAAAGGAAAGTCAAAGATCTCACTAGTATGTGCTAACCAAGCCAAAAAGTTGATTAGTTCTAGTAAGAAATATGTTTTGTTTTTATTAAGAGAAAATCAATCTGATGACGATTCAATGAGAGTGAAGGCATCCCTGGAGGGGTGTACTAAAGAGAAAAAATGTCAAATGGAGGAGTTGTTACATGCATATAGAGGAGTGTTCCAAGAGCCTAAATGGATACCACCTAAGAGGTAAGTGGATCACAAAATAAAGTTATTGTCAAATATTGGACTATATAGACAGTCTGTTCTGGAAGTAAATGAAGTGAAGAAGCAGTTTTTGGAGCAATGTGTGATTCGACCAAGTACCTCACCTTGTGGATCACCCATTATAAGTTTTCCCAAGAAGGATGGGACTTGGAGAATGTGTATCTATTAAAGTGCATTGAACAAGATTACACTGAAGAATCGGTACCCTTTTCCTAGGATCAATGATTTATTGGAGTAGTTGCAACATGCCAAGTACTTCACTAAGCTAGAATTGAAATCATGATATCATCATATACAAGTTAAAGAAGAAGATACATGGATAACTTCTTTCAAGACAAGTAAAGTTTTGTATGATTGGTCGGTTATGCCATTCAGTTTATATAACTCACCAACTACATTTATGAGACTAATGAATGATGTTTTATGGCATTATATATATTCATTTTTTATTCTCAATTTCGATGATATATTGGTTTATAGTGCTACCTAGGATGAGCACATATCACATCTTATGTGGGTGTTAGAGACTCTGAAAAAGTACCACCTACTGGATAATCTAAAGAAATGCAAGTTTTCATAGAAGTATTTGGTTTATTTGGGGTATGTGTTCGTTGTAGGGGAGCTCAAGATAGATCCCACAAAGATGGAGGCCATCATGAAATGGCTAGTTCCTACAAATGTCACTAAAGTTAGGAATTTTTTTGGGGCATGATCTGGATTATTTTCACCGTGAAATGAGATTGGATATATAATAAATAAATGCACAGAGATATCGCAAATATCCAATAATATAACATAAATGTATCCGATATGCAACCATAAACATAGATATACAGTAATACACGATTTTGAGCCAGTTGGAAAAGGTGGGTGGCCACCGATATCCACCTGGATCAGGGCATCACAATACTTGTGGAAGTTCATAGCTTCATTTTCAATGGTAGTTGCACCACTCCACGCCATAATAGCCAGTGGTAAGAGTTTCCAATGGGGGGAGAATCAGCATAAGGCCTTTCCTGAGATAAAATGAAAGATCAATCAAGCACTAGTGCTCGCACTACCAAATTTGCAGAAGCCTTTTGAAGTAGAGACAAATTGACGCAAACCTATCGGCCCTCGGGCCGAGATCTGCTCACAACATTGTTTTTTATCTCCTTTGAGCCGAATCGGCTGTTTCGATTCCTTGCTGGAATCTCAATTTAATGGATCCATAGGTCCTTTCGAAAGCTCCCTTGTGCAAATAGCACTAGGCGTGAGCTCTTCCTTTTCGTGCAACCACAACGTTATGACCAAGGCCCAATTCCAAAGGCGCTTGTCACACTGCGCCACTCGCGAGTTCGTGAGGTGTGACTCTCGACTCTTCCTTCTCAATCCCGCGATACCCGAGATCACGAAATGGGTATAGCTCTTCCTTTGTTAATGCCTTCCACACGTGACCATTGGCTAGGCTTAATTCTAGCTCCTTTCGTTACTCACACCTTCGCGAGTTCGAGTGTCCAACCTTGGCACCTTCCCTTCACGACACCATGAGAAGCGATGTTGACTTTTCTCCTCGCATTCTCACTACTCGTGACTTCGCAAGTTTCAATGTCGAGCTCTCGTGCTCTTATCTCGTGAATCCCTGAGACGTGAGAAGTCAACGGAGTAATGACTCCTTCCTCCAGGCGACGCGTGTTCACCTACCAATCACGCAGGCCCCACCTTGTGGTTCTGCCACCTATCCACACTTGTGCCTTGGCTCTCGGCACTTCACGACTTCTGATGTCGAGACGAGGTCCTCCAAACCTTCGAACTTCCGAAAGCATGATACGTGTGATGAGGTTATGATCCAACGGTCCTCCCGCAACCTCGATCCAACGGCTATCCTCTCTCCTCACGATTTCGCGACTTCGCAACTTCGAGCACCCAATATTTGGGCTCTCACCTTGTGAACCTCCGAGTTTGCGAGATTCTTTGATCTCTTCCACCTATCCTCCTCCGATGGATGGCTGCGATTCTCTCGCGACTTCGCTACTCGCGAAGTTGAAGGACTTCCTTCTCTGAACCCCGATGTTTGAATCCCCGATAGAGAGGATCTCATGACACGTGTCCTCCTTCCAACAAATGGCTCAGATTCTCTCTCTATTTCGGGACTTCGCCCTTCGCGACCTCGCGAATCTTGATGCAAAGGTTTTGACCCTTCAACTCGTGAATCCATGAAATGAGATTACGTGAGTGATCCAACGGCCCTTGTTGGCTCAGATCCTATGGCCTGATTTCTCCTGAGATTGCACTTGAATAATTCTTGTCGTAACTCCCCTGCTCCTCTGTAAGATCTAACAACCCTCGGAACTTCGTGAATTCTCCACGAAAAATTATGACTGTCCAATGCCTCCTTGATGATTCCTGCGAAATGAACAAAGTGTTCTTTCACGAAAACTTATCCACCTGCAAAACAACGTCGTTGCGCCTTCTTACAACACTTCAAGGAACTAGCCCTCTTGAGCTTCTCTTCGTCAAATCGAGTGTTCAAGAAGACTCATGCAGGCACTCCTTGCGGCAACTCTTCAATACTTCCAAGTATTGGATTCTTCAACTCTGTGCACTCTCTGCGACAGTAGTCCTTCAACAATTTTGCTCAAGTTGTAACTCTGAGACTTCACTCGGCCTGTGCACTCCTTGCACTGCTCCTGTGCTTAACTTGCACTTCTGCAAGAATGAGAACAATTTTATCCCACCTGAGCTTGCAAAGACAAACTCTGACTTCTGTCAACGCACACCTTGCGGACAATTTCACTGCACTCCTTGCAGGAAAACTCTTGCTCAGACAGAGAAGCAATTGAAAATCATTCTTTACTCTCTCAGAATTCGAATGCTTAACACGAAATCATACATACATGGCATAAAATCAAATGTATACCAGAAAGAGTAAAACCATCATGAGCATAACATTCAATCATGCATATACAAAAAGTATTTGAACACCATGAGTTTGAATCAAAGCTTCATATATTAATCTCAGAACTTCTGTACACGGATTCTTCTACATAGCTTTTTGCTTCTTCTTCTCTATGCTCTATTGATCATGCTGCTAATGTTACAATGATACAAGTGAGGGTGTCTATATTTGTTTTCCCTCTCGCTCCTAAAACTGTCTACTCTAAGAATTCAAAGCTACCTACTTACATTTACTAGCATAAATGCCTCTTGGTCCTTCAGACGATAGCGGGGCACTCAAGGTCTGATTACAATATACAAGTATGCTCTTTCTTAACTATTACATTTAAGTTTGGCGTATCAAACTTCAAAACATTTCAAACAATTCATCATGTGCCAAAATGCGTTGGCGTTTTTTTCCACGCTCGCTTGTTGTTGTGATGCTCCTGCATCATACTCCCTCGCTTGAAAATTTTCATGGGCTCCTGTCCATGAGCTCTCGCATGGTCTGCCATGCTTCTGGATCTCTGCTTCATTCTCCCAGCTAGCATCTTCAACTAGATGTCCCTTCCACTTGACCAAGTATTCAAAATATTCCTTTCGCCTGGTCCTTTTGCTAACTCTTTTGTCCAGTATGCTTTCCATCTGTGGCTTCTTTGCAACTGGCATCTGTTTAGTCCATTGAACCTCTAGTTGTTAATTACCTACTTCTGCTTCCTCATCTTTGTAAAGGTACAAATCTGAGATGTTGAATATCAGAGAAATTCTAATCCCATTGGGTAGTTCAATCTCATAAGCATTTGCCCCAAATTTCTTCAAGACCTTACATGGTCCGACCTTCTTCATCTTCAGTTTGTTATATGTTCCCTTTGGGAATCTTTCCTTTCTCAGATGTGCCAGAATCAAATCACCAACCTCAAATTGAAGTTGTCTCCTGTGTTGATCTGCTCTACGCTTATACTCTTGTCTCGAGTTCTGCAATCGCTCCTTCACCTGGCTGTGAAGTTCCTTCATTGCTTTGGCAAAATCTTCTGAACTAGCACTTATTATCTCATCCCGTTATGAATCCCTTGGTTCATATACTCCTCTTGTTTGCATCCTATAAACAATTTGGAATGGAATCTGCCATGTGCTTCTATTGATTGAATCATTATAAGCAAATTCCACCTGTGGCAGAATATTGTCCCACTGACTGTGGTGTTCTATCACCAAGCTCCTCAGCAAGTCTCCCAAACTTTTGTTCACAACTTCTGTCTGTCCATCCGCTTGAGGATGATAAGATGAACTGAACTACAAGTTCATTCCTATCTTTTTCCATAAGGTTCTCCATAAGTTTCCCATGAAATTGGTGTCTCGATCTGAAACTATGCTCCTTAGCAAGTTGTGAAGTCGAATGACTTCTTTGAAAAACAGATTCGCAATGTGAGTTGTGTAACTGGTTTTCTGACACGGTATGAAGTGTGTCATCTTAGAAAATATGTCTACCACTACAAATATCGAGTCAAACCCTCTTTGTGTTCTCGAAAGTCCCAATATGAAGTCCATGCTGACTGCATCCGACGACCTGTCAGGTATGGGTAACGGTTAATATAAGCCTACATTCGGCCTCTTCCCTTTTGAATGCTGACAAATTATGCATCTGTCCACGAATATTTTGACGTCTTCTCTCATTCCTGGCCAAAAATATGATTTGTTTAACTTTGAGAACGTCTTGTCATGACCAAAATGCCCGACCAATCCTCCACTATCTTTCTCCTTCAGCAAATTTTCCCTCATGGAGCATTTTGGAATACAAAGTTGATTACCCTTAAACAGTAATCCTTCCTGGATCATGTATTATGTCCATTGACTTCTTTCCCTGAGAATTGGATTCTCAGCTGCTTCATACGCCTCCTTAAAATCTGGATCATCTCTGTACATGTCCCTAAGGTCATCAAAACCCAGTGTTTTGACTCTGAACTCCTGCAACAACAAACATTTCCTGCTCAAAGCATCATCAACTTTGTTAGCAGTTCCAGAAATATGCTTAATTATAAAAGTAAAGTTCTGCATGTATTCCACCCATTTTTCATGGTTCTGGTTCAACTTCTCTTGTTGAGTCACAAATTGCAAAGCATGATTGTCACTGTATAAAACAAACTCCTTAGGAATCAAATAGTCTCTCCACTTCTTCAATGCCTGAATAATAGCATAGAACTCCTTGTCATACGTGGAGTATTTCACTTTCGCTTCGTTCAGCTTCTCATTGAAGTATGCTATTGGCCTGTCTTCTTGGCTCAAGATTGTCCCTATTGCAAATCCACTTGCATCACATTTTACCTGAAATGTCTTTTTAAAATCCAGCAACACCAAAATTGGTTGTTCCATGATTTTCCTTTTTAGCAAATTAAAACCTTTCTCAACCTCTTTTGACCAGTGAAAAGACTTGTGTCTCTTCTTCACTGTGTCCATCATCGGTGCACTAAGTCCACTTAAATTCCTGATGAACTTCCGGTAGAAACTAGCCAATCCATGAAAACTTCTCACCTCAAATATACTCTTCGGTGATGGCCAATTCTTAATTACCTCCACCTTATCTGGATCCATCCTCAACTTGTCTGCAAAAATAACAAATCCCAAATAAATGAGCTATGTCTTCATGAATGAGGATTTCTTCATGTTTATCAGGAGCTTCTTTTGTCGTCGCCTCTTCATTACTGTAGCCAAATGTTTCAGATGCTCTGCCTCTGTTTTCCGATGAAATCCTTCAGGACTTCATTCATCAACCTCATGAAAGTACTTGGCGCATTTGTTAATCCAAACAACATAACAAGCCATTCATACAACCCTTCGTTAGTCTTGAAGGTTGTCTTCCATTCATCACCTTCTCTCATACGAATCTGGTGATATCCAGTTTTCAAATCAATCTTCGAAAAACAATTAGCCCCACTCAAGCAATCCATCAAATCATCCATTCTTGGCAATGGAAATCTGTACCTGATGGTTATCTTGTTGATTGCTCTCAAGTTAGTACACATCCTCCAGCCTCCGTCTTTCTTCAGACTAAGCACTGTCGGAACAACACACGGACTCAAGCTTTCTCTAACCAACCCTTTTTGCATTAAATCCTGGACCTGTCTTTTGACTTCTTCATTCTCCTGCGATGTCAATCTGTATGCTCCTTTATTTGGTAGACTAGCTCTAGGTATGAGATCAATATGATGACTCACACTTTTGATCCGTGGTAACGAACGAGGTAGTTCGTCCACTCCTATGTCAGCAAACTCTTCCAACAGTTTTTGAACCTCTTCCGGTAAATTATCTACCCTTATACTGGTTAAAAAAAATTTAGGCTTCCTGAGCATAATGAATTGTGGTTCCTCCTTCTTCTTGACCTCTGTAAGAAGTTCCTTCCCACTCATGAGAAGTACAACATTTCTTATTTTAGGTTTTACTTCCTTATCTTTGATTGGAAGCAACATGTGAGTTCTCCCATTCTTCTCTAGGGTGTATGTGTTCTTCCTCCCATCATGAATCACATTTTTTTCATATTGCCACGGTCTACCCAGCAATAGATGACAAACATCCATGGGAATAACATCACAGAGTATTTCATCTTTATACCCTCCTATTTTAAACTCAACTAAACATTGTTTAGTGGCATTTACCTGATGTCCTTTTTGTAGCCACGAAACTCTGTATGCGCTTGGATGTTCAATAGTCTCCAACTCCATCTTTTCTACCATTTCTGTAGAAACGAGATTATTTGTGCTACCACTATCCACGATGAATTTGCATGCCCAGTCTTTGGTCTTGCAAGTGGTCCGAAAAATTATGTTCCTTTGGACCGAACTCTCCACCTCCTTCTCTGGCGTTAAGAGAAATTTTTGCATCATCAACGATCTTCCGCCTTCAACATCCTCTACCTCAACATTCTGACTCTATGATTCAACAATGAGAGTTTCACCACCTTCTTTCTTCTTATCTGGACATTCATAAGATTTATGTCTGACCTTTCTACATGTGAAGCATTTCACCACTCCACCTTTTCCTCTTCCTCTACCTCTAGTACGAAGAAAAAGGTTTCCATCAGCATACTGACCTCTCTATTCGGTATGTTTCCCTCTCTGTGAGCTTCCACCTCTCTCAGTTTGAGTTTGAGGTTTCTTCCACTCTTCCTTGGGTTTCTGATTTCTATCCTCGGCAACTGATTTGCCGCTAGCTTGACTTCTGCCTCGGCCTCTTTGACCTTGTTTTCGGCTCAGCTTCTCTTCAGCCTTTAGAGCCATTTGATAATCATCTTCCACCGTTAGGATGGTCATCATGCTCATCTCATCCTGAATGTCGTATCTCATACCATTCATGTATCTGGAAACCTTTTCATCATCACTTTTGCGATGACTTGCCCTGATGTTCAGCCTGTAGAATTCTTCAGTGTATTCCTTCACTGACATTAGTTTTTGTCTCAAATTCTGCATCCTTCGAAATAGAGTAATTTGGTAATCCCTCAGAATAAATTTCATTTTCATATTTGCGATCATCCTATCCCAAATCTTGATCTTTTGCTTTCCTTTGTAGCATCTGTCAGCTTGTAGCTCATCCCACCACAATGTTGCATGTGCTTTAAGTCTTGTGACAGCATGTTTGACTTTCTTGTCTTCCTCAACATCTTCATAGTCAAAATATGTGTTCAGAGCTCTAATCCAGTATTGAAGCTCTTCAGCATCCAGGTTTCCCTCATATACTGGAATATCCATTTTTCCCTAGCACCCATTCTTGCAACATCCCTAATCAGGCATTCATTTGTTGCATCTTCTATTCTAACTTCTTCTCTTTCATGTCCAGCTTCATCTTCAGTCTCAGATTCACTGACATCTCCAACACTAGTTGTGCACCTCTGCACTGTCTCCATCTCCACGAGTCGGGTGTGTATGTCACGCATCTCTCTTTCCATGGTTGGATTTGGCACGTGCCTACCCCTTCCTCTTGGTATTTCCCTTTCCTCTGGCGGATTGGGTGTTTTCCTATCTGATCAAAATCTGGACCAGGGGTCAAAAATTTGCTCAAAATTCAAAGTGCTCGGAATGCAACAAAAACGGTGCCATTGCATCCATCTCGTCTTCCTGATTCCGGCGGTATATTTACTTTCGCAAACGGAATCCGTATGGAGAAGATATTGCGATCTGTTCGTCGAGCCAAACAGGCAAAACAAATGATGCTAACTGTACTTGTCCGTACAATCCGTACGACTCACACGTGGCAGTGACGTGGCAGTGACGTGGCAGCCCTGACGTGTCGGTGCTGATGTGGCAAATTTTCATTGGTTGTTGGTGGCCGAATATTATGGTGACACATGGCATATTCTAGGCGAATGGATAGGTGCCACATGGCCCAATGAAGGGCTGCCACGTGGCACCCGTTTATTGGCAGTTGGTCGTTTGTTTGGTTTATTAAAAACTTATGGGTCCGTGGGGGTCGAACACCGGACCTTTCCACCATGCAACGATTTACAATAATCCGCCTGACCACTATGCCACGCATTGGCTTTTGTAAGGTATATGAATTTTAAATTATTTCAATTCAAAAATTGTGGTAACCGGCGGGGGGTCGGGTCAGGGCTTAGCCCCGACCCCGGTTCTATGCGAATATATATGACCATATATTATTTGGAGTGCGGGAGTTATGTGTTGGAAATGTTACACGTTGGAACGGTAAACCCGTGGTTCCACTATAAACCATGTAACATATATATAATGCACAGAGTTGTGGTTTAAAATCTCGGTTCCATTGCATTTCATATGACCGACGGTCATTTGCGCGCGAGTTTGTTTTTAAATGGTTTAAAACCCCGGTTATATGCCATATTGCATATGACCATACCTTTGTAAATGGAGTGCGCGGTTCCAATTTAACCCGTGGTTACATTGGAATACCATACGACCTTTGTCAACGGAGGTGCGCGCGTGGGAGTTTCAATTATTTAAACCCATGGTTCTTTTAAACTTGCATATAATCGTGCCTGTTGGTGTTTGCGCGCGTTTTAAATTTTGTATTTGCAAATGGAATAACCCACGGTTTTATACGTTTATGCATGTGACCAGGCCTTTAAATATGGCACGCGCGGTGTTTAAATCATATAACACGGATGCAATGTATGTATAACCATTGTATAAACGGTGTGGCGCATATTGTTAAATGGAGTTGGCCCATGGTTTCGGGCTCAAAGGCATATGACCTTTCTCCACATAGATTTTGCGCGCGGGTTTCAAAACTATGCCAACGGATAAGCCCACGTGCCTGGACACTTGTCAAAGTCCAGGTTCATTCTAGCAGTTAGCCCTATTTTTGCGCGGGGAACGTGGCCACATGGCCCCATGCGCCCAACACCTCCGTCCTTGGGGGCTTTGTTTCCGTTAACCGTTCGACATTTTGGCATGTTTTGTGGAGAGGCGCGCGTGTTTTGGGTTTAGGCACGAGAAATTCTCAGAGCTAGGTTCATTCACCCACAGGTGCGAAATGGCGAATCAGTAAGAGAGCTTGAAGGAGGAAAAATGGCAGGAGGCCTAACTTCTTGAGTTTTTGGCCAAATGAGGTGTTGAAAAAGCCCAGCTAGGGGTTTTTGGATGTTCTGAGTCCATTGGCACAGTTTTCACAGGCATTTGGAGACTTATGTTGCAGGTTTTTAACCATTGAAGTTTGAGGAAGCTCCAGGAAGCTTGAATCCCTCATTGTTTGAGGCATTGCTCAAATGAGCCCATATCTATTTTCTGAGACTGAATAGTCATTTTTGACTAATTATTGTGCTCTGAACACATTGGGATAGGTTTCAGATCCATTGGAGGACTTTTACAGGTGTTTTTTCCACATTGAAGCTCAGAGAAGCAAGGAGGCCACATGTAGAAGAGGTCATTACTGGATGAGACAAGATCCATTTTCAGAGTTCTAATAGTCAATTTTGGGGTTTTTGTGTATTCTGAACCCAATGGTACAGTCTATAAATCCATTGGAGTTGATTAGCAGCTTGTAAAAGAACATTTGACAAACTAATCCCAAAGAGCCAAGTCCATTGAAGGAGGCTCAAGGAGATGTAGCCCAGAGAAGGGTGAACTCCTTTATCATCTTGCTATTGTTGTGAGTTTGTTGTGTTATTTGCTGCACTTTATATTGTTGTGTATTGGTTTATAGCACAAATTTAATCTTGTAAAAGAACATTCCTCACACATGCACATTCAAAAGGAAGAAGCATAAACTAAACACATAAACTATCTTGCATATTTGAACACATGAAGCAAGGTCCTGTAAGGTT
>SNQJ01S0013821.1:374370-387422 GCA_010110895.2 Picea sitchensis
CACACAAAAGGAATAGGGTCCAAGTTATTGTTAAAAATGGGCTATGAAGGTAAAGGGTTAGGCAAGCATGCACAAGGCATTGTTGAGCCTATTATTGTTGAAGAGAGACCTAAGTATTGTGGTCTTGGTTATGAACGAATTGATGGAAAAAATTCCAAAGTTGAGGAAACAAATGGAAAAGTTCCAAGAACGAATTTCGTTTCAATTTCACCTCCTCAAGAAGGCTTTAAAGGTGAAAGTTCAAGAACTTTTGTTGAAAGTTCAAACTCTTCAGCATACAAAACTTGTGTTCAAGATGAATGAAAATGTGTGAAACAAAAAGGTTGTGACAGCCATGAGGACAAGAGCATATTTGATAGTCTTCAAAAGAGAGCTTGTAACTCTTCTGATTCACCTCCTCAAAGGGGCGATAACGGTGAATGTTCAAGGTATAAATCTGCCTATAACTCAGTTGCTTTTGATTATGTTAAGCATGATAAATCTGCATGTAAAAATGGAAGAAAAATTCCATGTACGTATTGTGGTTTATATAACCATCATGTTTCAAAATGTTGGAAAAGAATGTCCACTTTCAGAAAACTTTCCAAGCAAAGGAAACATGAAAAGAACATGCAAAAGATTTGCACTCATTGTCAGAAGAGGGGTCATCTCATTGACCAATGTTGGACATTGCATCCAACTTCTCATCCACAGCACAAGAAGTAGTTGGATAAAAAGATTGATAAGAAAGGAAGAGGAGATTCCATCATTGATGTGGGTCAAGATGATTCACAAGAAGACGATTTTCAGCAGAAGAATTCACCATTGAGTTGGCTTGGTAAGAAATGGTTAGATTTCTTGAGTAAGTAAGGCTTGCATTTTTTCTGCATTAGATGCACATTTCAGCCTTATCTTTTCATTTTGTTGAAGTTTGACAAGTTGCAACAGTTATCATAAATTGCAAGATGCAAGTTTGCATGTGTAGGCATTTATTTTTGAATGCATACTTGTGTTATACCACCTCATCAAGAACATGTAAAAGAGGGGTATGTTGTCCATTTTGTTACAGCCATATACACTTTTCATATTCAGCTCTTTAGTACCCACATGCTTTGGGTTTAAGTACCTATGTTTCTACAGGAAGGAGAGTTGAAGAGCTATGCACATGCATTTGTTTTTGTGAATGCATAAACAATGAATTTGATGATAGTTCATCATGAATGACTCATGATTGTAGCATGATTGTTTATCATGTTTTTCGACTTGTCATTTTGGAAGGTTGATACGTTTTACATGAGTCTCGACTTGTGTCGATATTATCTTGATGACCATGTGTGTCGATCATGTTTTTCGACTTGTGTTTAGTCGATTGTGTTGGATGGCTTGTAAGTTGATTTTGAGTACATCAAGATAGAGGAAAACACCATGTGCTTTAAGGAAGCACAAGATGTGACAGTTTGCTTGAAGAGCAAAAAGACTTTTCTGTCATCATTTTCAGTCTTGTGTCAATTTGTTTTCAAGATTGATGGTTTTCTTGGCTTGTGACAAGATGTCGCAGGAAATTTTTTGCAGCCATTGGAGAGCGGATTGTTGACGTCAAAGAGTTCACAAGAGGGACTTGATTCTCAGTGGGAAGATTGGCAGTCTTCTAAGCACAGAGAGAACAGTGGGTCAGCAGCAACCAGAGAACAGTGGTTGAGGGACATAGCCAGTTGCAGTGCACAGCCTGTCAAAGTACCCAGGTGATTGTCGAAAAGTCTTTTCAAGTAGAATCAGTTGATATAACTTGAAAGAAGAAGAGTATTGAATCTCAGATCGATAATCATAAGCTTTTGTGGGTCCAAAATCCTTTCAGTGGGAAGGTGTGATCAAAATCTGGACCAGGGGTCAAAAATTTGCTCAAAATTCAAAGTGCTCAAAATGCGACGAAAATGGTGCCATTGCGTCTGTCTCGTCTTCCTGATTCCGGTGGTATATTTACTTTCGCAAACGGAGTCCGTATGGAGAAGATATCACGATCTATTCGCCGAGCCAAACAGGGAAAAAAAATGATGTTGACTGTACTTGTCCGTACAGTCCGTACGACTCACACGTGGCAGTGACGTGGCAGCTGAGTTGGCAGCGCTGACGTGTCGGTGCTGATGTGGCAAATTTTCATTGGTTTTTGGTGGCCGAATATTATGGTGACACGTGGCATATTCTAGGCGAATGGACAGGTGCCACGTGGCCCAATGAAGGGCTGCCACGTGGCACCCGTTTATTAGCAATTGGTCATTTGTTTGGTTTATTAAAAACTTATGGGTCCGTGAGGGTCGAACCCCGGACCTTTCAACCATGCAACAATTTACAATAATCCGCCCGACCACTATGCCACGCGTTGGCTTTTGTAAGGTATATGAATTTTAAATTATTTCAATTCAAAAATTGTGGTAACCGGCGGGGGGTCGGGCCAGGGCTTAGCCCCGACCCCGGTTCTATGCGAATATATATGACCATATATTATTTGGAGCGCGGGAGTTATGTGTTGGAAATGGCGCGCGTTGGAACGGTAAACCCGTGGTTCCACTATAAACCATGTAACATATATATAATGCACAGAGTTGTGGTTTAAAATCTCGGTTCCATTGCATTTCATATGACCGACGGTTATTTGTGCGCGGGTTTGTTTTTAAATGGTTTAAAACCCCGGTTATATGCCATATTGCATATGAACATACCTTTGTAAATGGAGCGCGCGGTTCCAATTTACCATGTGGTTACATTGGAATACCATATGACCTTTGTCAACGGAGGTGCGCGTGCGGGAGTTTCAATTATTTAAACCCATGGTTCTTTTAAACTTGCATATAACCGTGCTTATTGGTGTTTGCGCGCGTTTTAAATTTTGTGTTTGAAAATGGAATAACCCACGGTTTTATACGTTTATTCATGTGACCAGGCCTTTAAATATAGCGCGCGCGGTGTTTAAATCATATAACACGGATGCAATGTATGTATAACCATTGTATAAACAGTGTGGCGCATATTGTTAAATGGAGTTGGCCCATGGTTTCGGGCTCAAAGGCATATAACCTTTCTCCACATAGATTTTGCGCATGGAATTCAAAACTATGCCAACGGATAAGCCCACGTGCCTGGACACTTGTCAAAGTCCAGGTTCATTCTGGCAGTTAGCCCTATTTTTGCGCGGGGAACGTGGCCACATGGCCCCATGCGCCCAACACCTCCGTCCTTGGGGGCTTTGTTTCCGTTAACCATTCAACATTTTGGCACATTTTGTGGAGAGGCGCGCGTGTGCTGGGTTTAGGCACGAGAAACGCTCAGAGCTAGGTTCATTCACCCACAGGTGCGAAATGGCGAACCAGTGAGAGAGCTTGAAGGAGGAAAAATGGCAGGAGGCCTAACTTCTTGAGTTTTTGGCCAAATGAGGTGTCGAAAAAGCCCAGCTAGGGGTTTTTGGACGTTCTGAGTCCATTGGCACAGTTTTCACAGGCATTTGGAGACTTCTGTTGCAGGTTTTTAACCATTGAAGTTTGAGGAAGCTCCAGGAATCTTGAAGCCCTCATTGTTTGAGGCATTGCTCAAATGAGCCCATATCTATTTTCTGAGACTGAATAGTCATTTTTGACTAATTATTGTGCTCTGAACACATTGGGATAGGTTTCAGATCCATTGGAGGACTTTTACAGGTTTTTTTGCCACATTGAAGCTCAAAGAAGCAAGGAGGCCACATGTAGAAGAGGTCATTACTGGATGAGACAAGATCCATTTTCAGAGTTCTAATAGTCAATTTTGGGGTTTTTGTGTATTCTGAACCCAATGGTACAGTCTATAAATCCATTGGAGTTGAGAAGCAGCTTGTAAAAGAACATTTTCCAAACTAATCCCAAAGAGCCAAGTCCATTGAAGGAGGCTCAAGGAGATGTAGCCCAGAGAGGGGTGAACTCCTTTATCATATTGCTATTGTTGTGAGTTTGTTGTGTTATTTGATGCACTTTATATTACTGTGTATTGGTTTATAGCACAAATTTAATCTTGTAAAAGAACATTCCTCACACATGCACATTCAAAAGGAAGAAGCATAAACTAAACACATAAACTATCTTGCATATTTGAACACATGAAGCAAGGTCCTGTAAGGTTTAATTTATTGAAGTAGGGCGTGCTTGCATAGCATAACAATTCAGCCTTCTATTTTCAGATCACTATCTCTTCTTCTTGGTGGCATGGCTGAGATTTTCTTTCTCGCTTTCCCTATCTGAAGTATACAAACAGAGTCAAGCTCTGATACCACTTGGCGCAGACCTATCGGCCCTCGGGCCAAGATCCGCTCATAGGATCGTTCTTTATCTCCTTTGAGTCAAATCATCTCTTTCGATTCCTTGCTGGAATCTCAATTTAATTGAACCACGGGTCCTTTCGGAAGCTCCCCTGTGAAAATAGCACTAGTCGCAAGCTCTTCCTTTTCATGCGACCACAGCTCTATGACCAAGGCCCAATTCCAAAGGCGCTTGTCACAACTCGCCACTCGCGATTTTGTGAGGCGTGACTCCCGACTCTTCCTTCTCAATCCCGCGATACCCGAGATCACAAAATGGGTATAGCTCTTCCTTTGTCAGTGCCTTCCGCGCGTGACCATTGGCTAGGCTTAACGCTACCTCCTTTCGCTACTCACACCTTCGTGAGTTCGAGTGTCCAACCTTGGCACCTTCCCTTCACGAAACCCCGAGAAGAGATATTGACTTTTCTCCTCGCGTTCTCGCTACTCGCGACTTCACAAGTTTCAATGTCGAGCTCTCGTGCTCTTATCTCACGAATCCTTGAGACACGAGAAGTCAACGGAGTATTGACTCCTTCCTCCAGGCAATGTGTGTTCACTTGCCAATCATGTGGGCCCCACCTTGTGGTTCTACCATGTTTCCACACTCGTGCCTCAACTCTCGACACTTCGCAACTTCTGATGTCGAGATGAGGTCCTCCCAACCTCCGAACTTCTAAATGCATGATACACGCGATGAGGTTCTGATCCAATGGTCCTCCCGCGACCTGGATCCAACAGCTATCCTCACTTCCTGCGATTTCGTGACTTCGCGACTTGGAGCACCAAATATTTGGGCTCTCACCTTGCGAACCTTCAAGTTCGCGAGATTATTTTATCTCTGCCACCTGTCCTCCTCCGATGGATGGCTGTGATTCTCTCGCAACTTCGCTACTCGCGAAGTCGAAGGACATCCTTCTCTAAACCTTGATGTCTGAATCCCCGATAGAGAGGATATCACGACACATGTCCTCCTTCCAAAAAACGGCTCAGATTCTCTCTCTATTTCGGGACTTCACCCTTCGCGACCTCGCGAATCTCGATACAAAGGTTTTGACCCTTCAACTCGCAAATCCACGAAATGAGATTATGTGAGTGATCCAACGACCCTTGTTGGCTTAGATCCTACGGCCCCATTTCTCCTGAGCTTGCACTTGAAGAATGCTTTCCATAACTCCCCTGCTCCTCTGTAAGATCTAACGTCCCTCGGAACTTCGCGAATTATCCACGGAAAATTCCAACCATCCAATGCCTCCTTGACAATTCCTGCGAAATGAACAAAGTGTTCTTTCACGAAAACTTATCCACCTACAAAACAACGTTGTTGCACCTTCTTACAACACTTCAAGGCACTAGCCCTCTTGAGCTTCTCTTCGACACCTCGAGTCTTCAAGAAGACTCCTGCATGCACTCCTTGTGACAACTCTTCAATACCTCCAAGTATTGGATTCTTCGACTCTATGCACTCTCTGCGACAGCAGTCCTTCAACAATTTCGCTCAGGTTGTAACTATGAGACTTCACTCGGCCTGCGCACTCCTTTCACAGCTCCTGTGCTTAACTTGCACTTCTGCGAGAATGAGAACAATGTTATCCCTCTTGAGCTTGCAAAGACAAACTCTGACTTCTGTCAACGCACACCTTGCGGACAATTTCGTTGCACTCCTTGCAGGAAAACTCTTGCTCAGACAGAGAAACAATTGAAACTCATTCTTTACTCTCTCAGACTTCGAATGCTTAACACGAAATCATACATACATGGCATAAAAGAAAATGTATACCAGAAAAAGTAAAACCATCATGAGCATAACATTCAATCATGCATATACAGAAAGTATTTGAACACCATGAGTCTGAATCAAAGCTTCATATATTAATCTCAGAACTTATGTACACGGTTTCTTATACACATATTTCTACTTCTTCTTCTCTATGCTCTATTGATCATGCTACTAATGTTACAATGATACAAGTGAGGGTGTCTATATCCGTTTTCCCTCCGGCTCCTAAAACTGTCTAGTCTAAGAATTCAAAGCTACCTACTTACATTTACTAGCATAAATGCCTCTTGGTCCTTCAAACAAGAGCGGGACGCTCAAGGTCTGATTACAATCTACAAGTATGCTCTTTATTAACTATTACATTTAAGTTTGGCGTATCAAACTTCAAAACATTTCAAACAATTCATCATGTGCCAAAATGCGTTGGCGTTTTTTTCCACACTCACTTGTTGTTGTGATGCTCCTGCATCATACTCCCTCACTTGAAAATTTTCATGGGCTCCTGTCCATGAGCTCTCGCATGGTCTGTCCATGCTTATGGATCTCTGCTTAATTCTCCCAGCTAGCATCTTCAACTGGATGTCCCTTCCACTTGACCAAGTATTCAAAATATTCCTTTCGCCTGGTCCTTTTTCTAACTCTTTTGTTCAGTATGCTTTCCATCTGTGGCTTCTCTGCAACTGGAATCTGTTTAGTCCACTGAACCTCTGGTTTTTCATTACCTACTTATGCTTCCTCATCTTTGTAAGGGTACAAATCTGAGACGTTGAATATCGGATAAATTCTGATCCCATCGGGTAGTTCAATCTCATAAGCATTTGCCCCGATGGAGCATTTTGGAATACAAAGTTGATTACCCTTAAACAGTAATCCTTCCTGGATCATGTATTATGTCCATTGACTTATGTCCCTGAGAATTGGATTCTCAGTTGCTTCATACGCCTCCTTAAAATCTGGATCATATCTGTACATGTCCCTAAGGTCATCAAAACCCAGTGTTTTGACTCTGAACTCCTGCAACAACAAACATTTCCTGCTCAAAGCATCAACAACTTTGTTAGCAATTCCAGAAATATGCTTAGTTACAAAAGTAAATTTCTGCATGTATTCCACCCATTTTTCATGCTTCTGGTTCAACTTCTCTTGTTGATTCACAAATTGCAAAGCATGATTTTCACTGTATAAAATAAACTCCTTAGGAATCAAATAGTGTCTCCACTTCTTCAATGCCTGAATAATAGCATATAACTCCTTGTCATACGTGGAGTATTTCACTTTCATTTCATTCAGCTTCTTGTTGAAGTATGCTATCGGCATGTCTTCTTGGCTCAAGACTGCCCCTATTGCAAATCCACTTGCATCACATTTTACCTGAAATGTCTTTTTAAAATCTGGCAACACCAAAATTGGTTATTCTGTGATTTTCCTTTTTAGCAAATTAAAACTTTTCTCAGCCTCTTCTGTCTAGTGAAAATACGTGTGTCTCTTCTTCACTGTGTCCATCATCGGTGCACTAATTCCACTGAAATTCCTGATGAACTTCTGGTAGAAACTAGCCAATCCATGAAAATTTCTCACCTCAAATATATTCTTCGGTGATGGCCAATTCTTAATTACCTCCACCTTATCTGGATCCATCCTCAACTTGTCTGTAGAAATAACAAATCCCAAATAAATGAGCTCTATATTCATGAATGAGGATTTCTTCATGTTTATCAGCAGATTCTCTTGTTGTAGCCTCTTCATTACAATATCCAAATGTTTCAGATGCTCTGTCGTTGTTTTACTGAAAATCAGTATGTCATCAAGATATACAATGACAAATTTTTCGATGAAATCCTTCAGGACTTCGTTCATCAACCTCATGAAAGTACTTGGAGCATTCGTTAAGACAAATAGCATAACAAGCCATTCATACAACCCTTAGTTAGTCTTGAAGGTTGTCTTCCATTCATCACCTTCTCTCATATGAATCTGGTGATATCTAGTTTTCAAATCAATCTTCGAAAAAAATTAGCCCCACTCAAGAAATCCATCAAATCATCCATTCTTGGCAATGGAAATTTGTACCTGATGGTTATCTTGTTGATTTCCCTCGAGTCAGTACACATCCTCTAGCCTCCGTCTTTCTTCGGACTGAGCACTGTCGGAACAGTACACAGACTCAAGCTTTCTCTAACCAACCCTTTGTCCATTAAATCCTAGACCTATCTTTTGACTTCTTCATTCTCCTGTGGCGTCAATGTGTACGCTTCTTTATTTTGTAAACTAGCTCCAAGTATGAGATCAATATGATGACTCACACTTCTGATCGGTGGTAACGAATGAGGTAGTTTGTCCACTACTATGTCAGGAAGCTCTTCCAACAGTTTATGAACCTCTTCCGGTAAATCATCTACCCTTGTACTGATTAAAAAAATTTTAGGCTTCCTGACCATAATGAATTGCGGTTCCTCCTTCTTCTTGACCTCTGTAAGAAGTTCCTTCCCACTCATGAGAAGTACAACGTTTCTTATTTCAGGTTTTACTTCCTTATCTTTGATTGGAAGCAACATGTGAGTTCTCCCATTCTTCTCTAGGGTGTATGTGTTCTTCCTCCCATCATGAATCACATTTCTCTCATATTTCCACGGTCTACCCAACAATAGATGACAAACATCCATGGGAATAACATCACAGAGTATTTCATCTTTATACCCTCCTATTTTAAACTCAACTAAACATTGTTTAGTGACATTTACCTGATGTCCTTTTTGTAGCCATGAAGCTCTGTATGGGTTTGGATGTTCAATAGTCTCCAACTCCATCTTTTCTACCATCTATGTAGAAACGAGATTATTTGTGCTACCACTATCCACGATGAATTTGCATGCCCAGTCTTTGGTCTTGCAAGTGGTCTGAAAAAGTCTGCTCCTTTGGACCGAACTCTCCACCTCCTTCTCTGGCATTAAGAGAACTTTTTGCATCATCAGCGATCTTCCGCCTTCAGCATCCTCTACCTCAACATTCTGCCTCTATGCTTCGGCAATGTGAGTTTCACCACCTTCTTTCTTCTTATCTGTACATTCATAAGATTTATGTCCGACCTTTCCACATGTGAAGCATTTCACCACTCCACCTCTTCCTCTTCCTCTACCTCTAGTATGAGGAATAATGTTTCCATCAACATACTGACCTCTCTGTTTGGTATGTTTCCCTCTCTGTGAGTTTCCACCTCTCTTAGTTTGAGTTTGAGGTTTCTTCCACTCTTCCTTGGGTTTTTGATTTCTATCCTGGGCAACTGATTTGCCTCTGGCTTGACTTTTGCCTCAACCTCTTTGACCTTGTTTTTGGCTCAGCTTCTCTTCAACCTTTAGAGCCATATCATAAGCATCTTCCATCGTTCGGATGGTCATCATGATCATCTCATCCTGAATGTCGTATCTCAGACCATTCATGTACCTGGCAACCTTTTCATCATCACTTTGGTGATGACCTGCCCTGATTTTCAGCCTATAGAATTCTTCAGTGTATTCCTTCACTGACATCAGTTTCTATCTCAAATTCTACATCCTTCGAAATAGAGCAATTTGGTAATCCCTCGAAATAAATTTCTCTTTCATCTTCGCGATCATCCTATCCCAACTCTTGATCTTATGCTTGCCTTTGCAGCATCTGTCAGCTTGTAGCTCATCCCACCATAATGTTGCATGTCCTTTAAGTCTTGTGACAGCATGTTTGAATTTCTTGTCTTCCTCGACATCTTCATAGTCAAAATGTGTGTCTAGAGCTCTAATCTAGTCTAGAAGCTCTTCAGCATCCAAGTTTCCCTCATATACTGGAATATCCATTTTTTCCCTAGCACCCATTCTTGCAACAGCCCTAATCAGGCATTCATTTGCTACATCTTTTATTGTAACTTCTTCTCTTTCATGTCCATCTTCATCTTCACTCTGAGATTCACTGACATCTAAAACACCAATTGTGCACCTCTACGTTGTCTCCATGTCCACGATTCTGGCGCGTATGTCACGCATCTCTCTTTCCATGGCTGGATTTGGCACCTGCCTACCCCTTCCTCCTGGAATTTCCCTTTCCTCTAGAAGATCGGGTGTTTGTCTGTCTCTTCTTCTTGGCGGCATGGATGAGATTTTTTTCTCGCTTTCCCTGCCTGAAGTATACAAACAAAGTCAAGATCTGATACCACTTGACGTAGACCTATCGGCCCTCGGGCCAAGATCTTCTCACAGGATCATTCTTTATCTCCTTTAAGCCGAATCAGCTCTTTTGATTCCTTGTTGGAATCTCAATTTAATTGATCCATAGGTCCTTTTGGAAGCTCCCCTGTGCAAATAGAACTAGGCACGAGCTCCTCCTTTTCGTGCAACCACAGCGCTATGACCAAGGCCCAATTCCAAAGGTGCTTGTCACAACTCGCGAGTTTGTGAGGCGTGACTCCCGACTCTTCCTTCTCAATCCCGCGATACCCAAGATCACAAAATGGGTATAGCTCTTCCTTTGTCAGTGCCTTCCACGCATGACCATTGGCTAGGCTTAACGTTAGCTCCTTTCACTACTCGCACCTTCGCGAGTTCGAGTGTCCAACCTTGGCACCTTCCCTTCACGAAACTCCGAGAAGCGATGTTGACTTTTCTCCTCGTGTTCTCACGATTCGCAACCTCGCAAGTTTCAATGTCGAGATCTCGTTCTCTTATCTCGCGAATCCCTGAGACGCGAGAAGTCAACAGAGTATTCACTCCTTCCTCCAGGCGACACGTGTTCACCTGCCAATCACGCATGCCCCACCTTGTGGTTCTTCCACGTGTCCACACTCATGCCTCGGCTCTCGGCACTTCATGACTTCTGATGTTAAGACGAGGTCCTCCCAACCTCTGAACTTTCGAAAGCGCCATACGTGCGATGAGGTTCTGATCCAACGGTCCTCCCGCGACCTGGATCCAACGGCTATCCTCTCTCCTCACGATTTCATGACTTCGCGACTTGGAGCACCCAATCTTTGGGCTCTCACCTTGTGAACCTCCGAGTTCGCGAGATTCTTTGATCTTTGCCACCTGTCCTCCTCCGATGGACGGTTTCGATTCTCTCGCGACTTCTCTACTCGCGAAGTCGAAGGACTTCCTTCTCTAAACCCCGATGTTCGAATCCCTGATAGAGAGGATCTCGCGACACATGTCCTCATTCCAACAAACGGCTCAAATTCTCTCGCTATTACGGGACTTCGCCCTTCGCGACCTCGCGAATCTTGATGCAAAGGTTTTGACCCTTCAACTCGCAAATCCACAAAATGAGATTACGCGAGTGATCCAACGACCCTTGTTGGCTCAGATCCTACGGCTCGATTTCTCCTAAGATTGCACTTGAAGAATGCTTTTCATAACTCCCCTGCTCCTCTGTAAGATCCAACAGCCCTCATAACTTCGCGAATTCTCCACGGAAAATTTCGACCATCCAATGCCTCCTTGACGATTCCTACGAAATGAACAAAGTGTTCTTTCATGAAAACTTATCCACCTACAAAACAACATCGTTGTGCCTTCTTACAACACTTCAAGGCACTATCCCTCTTGAGCTTCTCTTCGACAACTCGAGTCTTCAAGAAGACTCTTGCACGCACTCCTTGCGGCAACTCTTCAATACTTCCAAGTATTGGATTCTTCGACTATGTGCACTCTCTGCGACAGCAGTCCTTCAACAATTTCACTCAGGTTGTAACTCTGAGACTTCACTCGGCCTACACACTCCTTGCATGGCTCCTGTGCTTAACTTGCACTTCTGTGAGAATGAGAACAATGTTATCCCTCCTGAGCTTGCAGAGACGAACTCTGACTTCTGTCAACACACACCTTGCAGACAATTTCACTGCACTCCTTGCAGGAAAACTCTCTCTCAGAAAAAGAAACAATTGAAACTCATTCTTTACTCTCTCAGACTTCGAATGCTTAACATGAAATCATACATACATGGCATAAAAGAAAATTTATACCAGAAAGAGTAAAACCATCATGAGCATAATATTCAATCATGCATATACAGAAAGTATTTGAACACCTTGAGTCTGAATCAAAGCTTCATATATCAATCTCAGAACTTCTGTACATATGTTCTTATACATAGCTTTCTGCTTCTTCTTCTCTATGCTCTATTGATCATGCTGCTAATGTTACAATGATACAAGTGAGGGTGTCTATATATGTTTTCCCTTTGGCTCCTAAAACTGTCTAATCTAAGAATTCAAAGCTACCTACTTACATTTACTAGCATAAATGCCTCTTGGTCCTTCAGATGAGAGCGAGATGCTCAACGTCTGATTACAATCTACAAGTACACTCTTTCTTAACTATTACATTTAATTTTGGCGTACCAAACTTCAAAACATTTCAAACAATTCATCATGTGCCAAAATGCGTTGGCATTTTTTTCCACGCTCGCTTGTTGTTGTGATGCTCCTGCATCACAGATGCAAGTGGGTATTCCATGGGAGAAGTACTAATGCATGGAAGAAGGCATGTATGTTATCATTCTAAAGTATTTCATGGGGAGGTTTTCAACTACCCTACCTACAACAAGAAGCTTTATGTCTTGGTACAATTTTCCAAAAAGTGGAAGCACTATCTAATGGGAAAGAAGACCATTATCCATATAGATCACCAACCACTACATTATTTGTACACCCATAGTAAGCTACAACAAACCAAGCATTACAAGTGGAGGGAGTTTTTACAAAGAAGGGTGGCACAAGAAAGTTGGAATCCTTGCTTTCAAGGATACCCACAACCAAGATTATAGCTTTGGGAAATATAATGCACATGGAGCCTTTTATCCATGATGCATATGTTGAAATAATGTAACTGCGAAGAGCATTCTTATTATTTTTATTATTGGATTAAATCCCCATTGAGGATTAATCATGTCATTATTATTATTTTTGTTATTGGATTAATCCCCATTGAGGATTAATCATGTCGGTAATTGTAT
>SNQJ01S0013821.1:387472-409643 GCA_010110895.2 Picea sitchensis
GATTAAATCCCCATTGAGGATTAATCATGTCATTATTATTATTTTTGTTATTGGATTAATCCCCATTGAGGATTAATCATGTCGGTAATTGTATAAGGACCAAATCCCCTTTTGCGGATTGGTCATCGGACAATTACAAAGTGAAGAATAAGAAGTCGGCCCCAACAGTTATAATGAAAGACCCATAATTAATTAAAGGTGGGTTTACCCACCCAGAGTGAGAGGTCAGCCCTGCCAAGTTGTGATTTTTCACACGTGTCAGTTTGATATAAATAAGAGGCTAGCCCCTCAGTTCAAACACACAACTCACTTGCTCATTCTCTTATGAGGCAATATGCAATTACCTATTGGAGAGAGGAGAAGAAGAGTGGCGCATCTCTTGGGGAGGACTTTCTGTATTGGTTTGAGTTATCTCTTGAGCATTGTATAAGTTATTTATGATAAGGAAGTTTTGTTGGGTTTTCTTCCCCTAGAGGGTTTCCCAGGATAAATGATGTGTCTCTTGTGAATGTGTATTTCTCAGTGATCTTGTTCTTATTATGCTCTTATCTAATGAAATTCAAAGAAATATAATAATGGCATAAACATTAACATGGTATCAGAGCCAACTTGAAGAAAGAATTATTTGCAAGAGGAAAAATGTCACTGTTACCGTACCCAAAAATTAGAGTTTTGCAAAAGTGAATATTTTCAGCTCCCTAACCTCCTAGAAAGTTGTTCCCTCCCCCAAGGATCAATTTGGCACCTAGAGTGCACCTTTTCAGTGGTTGGATCTCCCGGAAAGTGAAACCCTAGTTTCACAAAAGTACCAGAAGTACTAGAAAACCAGTACCAGAAGTACCAAAAGTACCAGAGTACCAGAAGTACCGGAAGCACCAATCCATAAATCCGCAGATCATATTTGATGGGGTAAAATTTGGATTTTCTCATATCTGAGGACACCAGGCTACTCGCCTCAGCCAAGCGCACCTCCTGATAAGGTCAAAATTTGATTTCGAGCACTTTCAATTTTTTGGTTATTTTTGTTGCCAAAAGTACAAGATGTCTGCAAGCACAAAGCTTGTTGAGAAATTAGAAGGCATAGACAACTTTCGTGCATGGAAGTATAGGATCAGTCTGATCATTGCAGAGAATGACCTATCAAGATTTATCAAAGAAGAAGTGGAGGAACCTGAAGATGTCGTAGAGAAATCTAAGCATCAGAAGGACTCAATCAGGGCTCAGAGAATCATTGCAGATTTAATCAAAGACCACCTGATCCCGTATGTATCATCAAAGAAAACCCCGAAGGAGATGTTTGATGCTCTAAGCAAACTATATGAAGGAAAGAACATCAATCGAAAGATGAATCTCAGAACTCAGTTGAAGAATACCAAGATGCAGAAAGGAGAAATGATTCAAGAATACTTCTCCCGAATCTCCGAAATAAAAGAACAATTGAAAGCGATTGGAGACACCATTAACGAAGATGAATTTGTAATAACTGCCCTAAATGGTCTCACAAGACCTTGGGATGCCTTCATCCAGTCAGTATGTGGCAGAAAGGAAAAACTACAGTTTGAAAGCCTATGGGAAGAATGCACCCAAGAAGAGACAAGGGTATCCAACCATGAAACACTACTAGAAAGGGACGATGATAAAGACCTAGCTACTCATACAAAAGGAGGAAGAAAGAAACCCTACTTCAAAAGGGAATCTCATAGAGAACCGCAACCATCAAACAAGTTCAACAATCAAGAATCTCATTGAAGAAATTTTCAGAAGAAAGGACAACACAAGGGACGAGATCTCTCATCTATACAATGCTATCATTGTGATAAGATGGGACACAAGGTGAAAAATTGTCCAGACAAAAGAGAAGAGTACAAGAGGAAGCACAAAAGGCAACATGCTCACATTGCCGAAGATGAAGAACCACCTATGAAGATGATTAAGGACCATGTCTTGATGAAGAACCACCTATGAAGATGATTAAGGACCATGTCTAATCTCATCTCTCTCGTGATCCTCAGACACCTAGAGAGGACACTTGGCTCTATTAATAGGTGGTGCATCAAAGCATATGACCTGTAAGAAAAATACTCTCTCTTGTATTTTAAAAAAATTTTCTAAAGTAACTCTTTTGGAGATGATTATCACTATCCCATCAAGGGAATAGGAGAATCAAACAAGCTGATTCAAAAAAAACTCAATAACAATGAAGGACGGGCTCTATGTACCGGGCCTAAAGAAGAACTTACTCCATATCATATTTAGACAAGAAAGGCTATAGAGTTTCATATATGGAGAAGTTCTTATGTGGGCTAAGGAGAAACCTAAATGAAGCAATCATCAACGGAAGTGAAGAAAATGGCCTACATAAGATAGAGGGTCACTCAGAATCAAAGGCGACCCATGCCATCAAAAAATTGCTTAACTTGGTACAGAAGATTGGCCCACATCACCACAAGGCACTACCTTACATATGCAAAGTTGTCGTGCTTCACTCCATAACTCAAGGTTGATCAGAAGGCATATGCAATGGATGCACAAGGGAAGAAGATCAAGAACCCTTTCCAAAGAGGGACAAGAAAGCAGAAGGAACATTGGAACTCATCCATTCTGATGTGTATCTAAATGCCATCATCCTCCATTAGTGGGTATGTATACTATGCATCATTTATTGATGATTATTCTCAAGACCTGATATATTTCTTAAAATCTAAAGATGAGCATTCAAGAAATTCAAGGAATTCAAAGCCTTGATAGAGAGAATCTTTCCAAAGAAAGATTAAGATACTCAAGTCGATAATGGAGGAGAATATACCTCAAGGAGTTCGTAGAAAGCCAGCAGAGATGTTGGGATCAAGAGGGAACTAACTACTTCCCACATAACTCCCAACAAAATGGTGTAGCTGAAAGGAAGAACAGAACGACAATGGAAGCCGTGAAGACCATGAACCACGATCAAGATCTTCCAATGCTTACGGGCGTATGTTTCCATGTAGTTGTTTGAAAGTAATGCACTATCCCATAGTGCAATTTGGGTTCAAGACCCGTGAAGAAAATTCAATCGAAAGAAGCCAGAGGTAAGCCATCTCAAAATATTTGGTTGTCCAAAGTTGGTTATCCATATACCAAAAGAGAAAAGAAACAAGTCGAGCCCCTGAAAGAAGGGAATATTTGTGGATAATCGGGTGGAGGCATCCAAAGCCTCGTAATCTGCTACATACCTACCACCATATTGAGATTAGTAGGGACTTGACCTTTGATGAAGAAGATGCACCTAAGAACTCAGAAGATTCCAGCTTGAAGAGGTATATGAAGAGGAACCTTTAAACTCATGACAAGAACTGCGAAGGGAAGTCTCTGAGTAGAACCTGTGAAGGAAGTCATAGCTTCCCCCGATAAGGAGTTCCCAAGAACATGATATATTAGAAGTCCAAGAAACTCCTCAAATGACTCTCCCATAAAATAAAGCCTACTTGGGCAAGAGAGCTTTATTCAAGATGGAGAGAAGCATGGTGTCCTCGAAGGAACCATAAGACAAGTAAAGATACCAAAGCCATTCTCTAGTACACGCTTGATGTACACCCACGGATGAGAACCCACATGTTTTGAAGAGGCCAAGAAGGATGGGTGGCATGCCATGACAGAGGAATACCAATCCATAATAAGAATCAGATAAACGCCCCAAAACCAAAAAGTAGTGATGTGGTATCATCAAAATGCTCTCTTCAAGATAAAACATGTTGATGATGGAAGTATTGAGAATATAAAGCAAGATTTGTCGTCAGGATTTTCCTTGCTAGAAGGAATCGACCATGAAGAGACATTCGCTCAGGGCTGTGATACACTCGACGTAACCATTATAGCTCTGGCTTCCAAGATGAAATGGAAGTCGCACTGTGATGGATGTGAAGAAAGATTTTATGAATGGTGTCATTGAAGAGGAAGTGTATATAGAGCAACCCCAAGGATTTGAGGTTGAAGACAGGTGAAGTTCCATGTCCATGATTGAAGAAATCCTTATATACATTGAAGCAATCTCCCCGTAGCTTGCCATGGTTGTATGTAGACAGCTTCTTGATCTAGTCATTTTACCAAGAGTAAAGCGTGATTCAAATCTCTACTTCAAGATCATGGAGAATGAACCAAGAATTATTATCGCATGTGGATGACTTATTCTTAATTGGAGAAGAAAAGCTCATCACTAATGTAAACAGACTTGCCAAGAAAAATTTGAAATGAAAGACTCGGCCCAGTGCATTACTTCTTAGGTCTTTATAAGCGGCAGAGTCCTAAAAGAATCTTCCTTAACCAACGGAAGTACATAATCGACCGTGAATCTTTAATGACTATGGTTGAGCTTAAAATTGCATGTGTTAATTAACCTTTTAAGAAGTTTAATGAAAGAATGAGGAAAGAGAGGAATTATGGATGCCTACATACACATTATTATGCATCTGAAATGAAGTAATAAACAACAAGCCATAACACGAGAATTGATAACCTGTCTTCTAATACCGTTGCTCTGCCATCTCCTGCCTTTGTCTTCCTCAGGGGAGGCTTCTTTATTTCTGTTCAAAGCTCAAAAGTATATCACAAGAAAGCAATTGGCTACAAGACTGATCTGGCCATGTTCTTCATATCTCTAGAACCCAACAAAGAAAAATGGCATGCAAAACGGACATCCAGAGCTCACAGAAATGGTCCAAGCCGCCTCGCTCTCAATAGCTTCCCTGCATACAAATGGATTTTGGCTTGGCTTCCCTTCAGAAAAACTCTACTCTGACTGTCCTCCATGGCCTCAAAATGGCCTTGCTTTTTATAGATCTGGAAGTTGGTTATCCATCCCCAACATCCTCCCAAAATTTGAATTCCACGCCTAATATTCCCAAAAATGGATAAAATCCATTAGTTACAGGCATAAAATCAATTAAAAATTCAAACATTGAAAACAACCACTTTGTACAAATGTGCTATGCAAATTTCTGCAGTCAAGCGCATTTCCTCAAAATAGGGTCATGATATTTTGGCCAAGCCGCCAGCCCAAAGGGATAAGCGCCGCCCATTCGTGCTTAGCCTCGTTCTTGGGATCTATAGATCCTCAAAGTTTCATAAAATAACCCCCACGCCACTAAGCCTCGATTAAGGTCTCATCACAGAACCGCTCGAGAACCAAGGGTGGTCCCTATCTGCCAACTCCTCGTGCTCTGTCGTTGCTTGGTTCTATGGTAAGGGAATATGAATAGACCATTGCGTTAACAACTTAAACCCTCGCTCTTTTAGCTCCCATCCGTTGAAGGCGGATAGGATTGAATCCCATACCTCGCGGCCTCGCTCCTCGGTTCGTGGATGTCCAATCGCAGTTAGTGTCGAGGGCTAGGCTTAGCCCCATCCCTTTCCCCCTCTGAATGTTGTTTCATTCAAATTCAAATACATTCTTTACCGTATAGCTATTAAGAACCACCATTGGGGCGGGCGGTTAGCCCAGCCATGCCAGTCCTTTTCCCCGGAGAGAGGTCGCCAGTTCGACCCACGGCAAACCCACAACAAAATTTTAACACATAACCAATAAACCAATCACAGGGTGCCACGTGGAAACCCATGACTAGGCCACATGGAACCTCCACCACCAATCAAAAACCGCCATTTGTCGAGCCAGATGGTCCATGTGTCCGCCAATGCACCGCCAATTGCCATCAGATCACCGCCTACCACGACGCCATTCTCGCCATGTCACTGCGGCCATGTGTCATCTTTACAGGTGACATGTCACCCTTCCGACCGGGTCCAACTGCGACCTATCATGTGTCACCCCGCCATGTGTCGTCACCTTAAGCTTCCATGTCATCATTTGCACGTCCGCAGCCGCAGGCCGGGGCCAATTTTCCACGCGGGCACTATATACCTGGACCGCATACTATCCACTTTTTCGCATGTTTGGGTTTCAACGTAATGCAATATCTTCGCGATAAAAGCCTGCTGACGAAGTAAATATATGGTCTGAATCGCCAAGATGAGACGCTGGACAAATGGCATTGGTTTCATGGATTTCGAAAGACTTTCATTTTTAGCCTTTTGAACCCTCGGCTAAGCTTCGGATCCGATTCTGATCACACCTCCCCACTAAAAATACCCTTTGGTCCTCAAAGAGTTATCGATCAGCCAACAAGTTCTGATAGCCACCCTGGGCTTGTCCTCTATCTTCGACCTCATTATGTGCAATCGGGTTTCATCAAGATCAACTGGGAATACAATCATGACAATGACAAAAGATTGTTAGCCATTTGAACCCTATTACATCTTACTAAAGCTTTTCACTATCATCCATGTAGAAACATTACTAATGACAACATCAAAAAGACGACTACAAATGAGTCGAGCATAATTTGTATATTTCCTCTATGAGCTTATCTTGAAGCAACTTATGATTGATTTTCCATTCAACAATCATTTCTGTTTCGCTTAAGATCGACATTTCCATTTGAAAACAATTATTGGTTTGTTGCTTGTTGCATCAGCTTCTTTAATTGTTCCATTGTTTGAAGTGTTTTTATTTTCTTTAACATGATGAGCATGAACCAATACACTAATCGCTTTTAGTGAATTGATATTTATTCTTTTTGTCCCAGAAGATTGCCTAATGATCATATAAGTATGGACTACCTAAGACCATTCCACATTCTCTTAACTAAGACTACATCACATGTTACTTCGCCCACATACTTAGATGAAATTGCAAAATTTGATTGTGCACCTTGTTATGTGCATTTGATGATGATTGCTTATCCATTTAAGTGTGTAAGGCTTGGTGATGAGTTTGTGTTTTAATCCCAATTGCTTAAACAATTCTTCTAAGATCAGATTAGATTGAGATCCACTACCGGGCTAATGTGTCTATCTTAGTGTGTCGATGATTACCCTTATATGAAACAAGTTATTTCTACAATCAATGCCTTCACCAATTTTAATTGCCATAATAACCAATGAGATCTTTGATTCATCACCGAAATCCGATCCCAAATCGATAGGTTTTGATGTCGTTGCCACTATTTCCATTCCCTTTCTTTTCCTTGAACCACTTTGGCCTCTTTCTTGCAATGCAATCCACCAACATCCGCCTCATCATACTTTTCGCAATGCTTGCAAGAGGATCTCCTTTCCTTCCTTCCTCGCCACTCCATTTGCATTCTTGCCATGCCTTTTCCTCTTCTCCTCTTTCCTTGAAGACGAGCGATTCCCATGATACACCCGCCTCGCCTACACGAAGCTTCAATATACGTAAACCTCATCAAGGTTAGTGGGTTCAAACATGAAAAAAATGTTTTAATATGTAAACTCCTATATACTTCATAAGAGTTTCTTGTGTTTGCAAAGGGATATCTAAACATTAATGCCATTTTCTAAATCCATCGGTATTCTCAGACCGCTTGTCCTTTTCTTAGTTTTAAATATTTCCATTCACTAATGCTTTTCTTTATAATCCAAAGGATAGAATTATTTCCTAAGTGCAGAAATGAAACTCTTCCATGATGGAAATATATTACCCACTTGTTAAGCGCTCCATTTTGCAACTTGCTTTGCCACCATATGAGAAATGCACTTGCAAGTTTCAAAGATGCCAACTTGATTTGTGTGGCCTCATTCGATCCTCATACACACCGCAAGAACCTCCATCCGCCTGACCCAATTGTCAAGTTTTCTGCATTTACTTCACCATCATATATGGGAAACTCAAATTTTACACCAAGTTTTAACAATGGCATTTCATTCTTATAAGTAAGTGTTTATGAACATTTTTATTTTACAGATTTTAGAACTTGAACTTGAAGAAGAAGGAGAAGAAGGAGGTGATGATGGAGGTAAAGAAGGAATTTGAGGATGATCCTTCTCTTTCAATTTTTCCCTTTGAAGATTCACCCAAACCTGGTCTCTTCCGTTCCAAGTAACTCGCATAAAACTTTCACCATCTCTCGACATATAGCAAGGAAAGCCGGAATCCTTCACATCCCCGAGAAATCCTTCTTCCGGTTACCTTCTCATGAAGCTCTTTCTTAATACAATTAATGGATTCTCTTAAACAAGCTCACTTTCACCATGATGTATATTTTCCCCGGTTAACATGAAAACTCAAATCCAAACGCCAACTAGCTCGGATACCACTCTTGATCCGTCGGGATCTTTAATGACTATGGTTGGGTTTTAAATTGCATGTATTAATTAACCCTTTTACAGTTTAATGAAAGAATGAGGAAAGAGAGGGAATTATGACAGCCATATACACATATGCGCATCGAAAATGAAGTAATAAATAGTAAACCATAACACGAGAATTGATAAAGGAGTTCGACAATGTTGCTCACGCCTCCCGCCTTTGTCTCTCTCGGGGAGGCTTCTTTATTTCTGCTCAAAATCTCTAGTACATCGCGAGTAGTGCCAATTGCTAAAATACTGATCTGGTCATGTTTTTTCTAGATCTCTAGAACCCAACAAAGAAAACTGCGACGCAAAACGGATGTCCTGAGCTCCCAGAAATGCCCGCAAGCGTCTCCGCCTCAATGGCTTCACTGCAGAAAAATGGATTTGGCTTGGCTTCCTTCATCATAACTCTTCCCTTCCATGGCCTCAAATGTGCATGGTTTATAGATCCGGGTTGGTTAATTCCATCCCCAACTTCCTCCCAAAAATTTGGGCTCCAAAATGCCCAATATCTCCCAAAAATGGATAAACCCATTGTTAAAAAGATAAAAAATCAATAAAAATCCCAAAACATTGGAAAACAACCACTTTTGTACAAAAATGTGCTATACATCCCCCTAGAGCTGGGTGCGTGCCCTCAAAACAGGGTCATATGAGCTACTTTTGGCCAAGCGCTAGCCCAAAAGCTAAGCGCTGGCCCATTCATGCGCTGGCTCTTGGTTCTTGGGGCTCTACATAGATCCTCTGCCATAACCCCCGCGGCTTCAACCGGATTAGGTCTGGGTCACATGGAACCATCTGAGAACCAAGGGCGGGTCACTATCTGCCAACTCCCCACGCTCTGACATTGCTTGGTTATATGGTAACGACATATGAATAGACCACAGGCTAACAACTTAAACCCCCGCGCCCTTAGCTCCTGGTCCATTGGTGTGGATAGGACCGAATCCCCATACAAATTTCTGGCTCCCCGGTTCTCGCGGATGGTCCGTTTCATAGCAGGTCAGGGTTGGGGCTAAGCCCCAACCCTTTCCCCCTCTGAATGTTGTTTCATTCAAATTCAAATACATTCTTTACTGTATAGTTGTTAAGAACTACCATTGGAGCGGGCGACAGGGGCCCAAATTTACCAATCCATAGCCTAGAGGAGAGGTCAGGGATTCAATCTCGGAGACCTCATATAAGTAATTTGCATATAACCTCGAAAGAGCCAACCGTGGTGCCACATGGTCTCTTACGATCACAATGCGGTACCTCCCCACCACCAATCAAAATCAAGTATTTGTTGAGCGCCGGATATCCATGCGGTTCACACGCATTCTACCAATTGCCAACTTACCCGCCTACCGATCGTTGATCGCTATCCTGCTTGACGTTATTCTATGCCACATGTCACCTTACAGACATGTGTCACCCTCTCGATCGGGTCCAACTATACCGCTTTCATGTGCTCCATCACCGCCACATGTTGCCACCGTATCGCCATATCATTTCAAAATGCATTTTAATTCCGCATAAATACCACTATGTAAGTAATCGCACGAAACCGCATATCCACTTTTTACCGTTTGCCTTTCGACACGCGCATATCTTCGTGACAATGGCTTCCATTTGACGGCAAAATATCCGGCTCAATCGTGAAGATGAGATTCGATGAAATGCTGATTTTGTCAAATTCAGCACTTTCATTTTTTAGCCTTTTTAGCCCCGCTGTGCTTCTCGATCCGATTCGGATCATACACGCTTGAAATATTAAAGAGATCTCGACATAATGAAAGTCCATGCATACTCCCATGGAAGCAAAGTTAAAGTCGCTAGTCGACACCGTCGACTTGGATAGATGCCACTGCATAAACCGGCTTGATGACTGCTGATGTACCCTGGCGAACATTCGATTATACATCCGTTTTGCTGAACACCTTGAGTCGGGCTTAGTAGAGCTGTGATCGTTCATTTAGTGGCTTAAAACATGTGATGAGGTAACTTAAAGGTAAAATGGATTATGGTCTATGATGGAGATCATGACTTCAATAAGCGAGGGATATACCGATGCGTATTGGGCAGAAGCTGCTGTCGACGTAAAACACTTTCAATGTTGTCGCTTGGGATCACCGGCGATCTGCGGGCGTGAGTAGGAAGCAACCCAAGATTTCTCTCAACACAACGGAAGCAGAAAGGCTACTGTCGCGATGTTCTCGCTAGCCTAAGCTATATGTATTTGAAATTTGTTGATGTGCCTATTTGATTTGGAGATGAAAGCAACCACATTCTATGTGACAATCAAAGCTATATTAAAATGACAGAGAATCATGTGTTCATGACAGATCAAGCACATAGAGATTCACTATCATTTCATCTCATGGTATAGAGAGGAGCCTGAAGCTCCAATACATTGTGCTAACGGGATGAACGTGTTGTTGATGTGATGACTAAGACTATATCTCGTGTAAAGTTTTTAACACTTTCGGAGATAAGCTTGGTATTGTCCATAAGGACCTTCCCTGAAAGGGGGATGCTGGCTCTTTGCTTATGACCTGCCGTTAGATCGAAGCAAGATGAGTCATGGTTCGGACCTCGTTTATTAAACTTAAAAGCATGATGCCATGTGATCCTTTACTGACTCGCTGTTAGATCGAATCATGATGAGTCATGCTTTGACCTCACCGTTAGACGTAGCATGAAGTCGCGGTGATCCTCGCTCGACCTCACCGTTAGATCTAAAGAAGATGAGTCATACTGAATTGCCGTTAGACATAAAGCATGACGGTGTCCTTGCTTCTAATTTCATTGTTAGATCGAAGCAAGATGAGTTATGCTTCGACCCAGTTGTTAGATCGTAGCATAACGGGTCGCTGATTCCTCGCTTCCACCTGTTTGTTAG
The DNA here is from genome assembly GCA_010110895.2 of Picea sitchensis. Taxonomy (NCBI): domain Eukaryota; kingdom Viridiplantae; phylum Streptophyta; class Pinopsida; order Pinales; family Pinaceae; genus Picea; species Picea sitchensis. The sequence continues at coordinate 398,538 of SNQJ01S0013821.1, forward strand.
ACGAAAAGCAAGATGATTCTGTCAATCTCATTGTTAGACGAAGTTTGTGATGTTGATGTGTTCCTGCTTCCTCAATTGCTATTAGATCAGAAGCAAGATGAGTCATGATTATGACCAGTTGGTGATGAAGCATGACGCCAGGATTCCCTCGCCATGACCTAGTTGTTAGACGTAAAGCGATGGGATGATATTACTTGCTTCAATTCTAGTTGTTAGGACATAAATCAAGATGTGATCGATTAATCGAAAGCTACTCTTCAAATTAACTGCTGTGACATTGAGCTAGTGTAGTATTTCCAGCCTAGTTTTGTGATGAGGTATCATTTTTAACGATACATACGATGATGATGATAGAATTCTTTCGAAAATGATGAGTTGATGATGAAGAAAACTTTTGATGACTTGTAAATGTTCTAGACAATGTTTCAAGATGTATACGACGACACTATCCTATATGCCATTGATGTTGCAGACCTCTCTTGCCTGATGTCGATGAAGAATACCCCTTCTTGTTAAGGGAGAGTGATGAAATAATGTAACCCAAAGAGCATTTTATTATTTTATTATTGGATTAAATCCCATCAGGATTAATCATGTCATTATTATTATTTTGTTATTGGATTAACCCCATTGAGGATTAATCATGTCCTTAATTGTATAAGGACCAAATCCCCATGATTGGTCAATGACAAATTACAAAAGCGCAAAATAAGAATTTGTCCCCAACAGTTATAATGGAATATCTAGAATTAATTAAAGGTGGCTTAATCTGCAGTGAGAGGTCAGCCCCGCTAAGTTTTGTGACCTTCACATGTGCCAGTTTGATAAAAATAAGAGGCTAGCACCTCACTCAAACACACAACTCACTTGCTCATTCTCTATGAGGCAAGTTGCAATTACAAATTGAAGAGAGGAGAAGAAGGGGCGATCTCTTTGGGGAGGACTTCTCTCAGACAACTTTGTTATCTCTTGAACATTGTATAAGCCATTTAAGGATAAGGAAGTTTTGTTGGGTTTTCTTCCCCTAGAGGGTTTCCCTGGATAAATGTTGTGTCTCTTGTGAATGTGTATTTCTCAATGATCTTGTTCTTATTATGCTCTTATCTAATGATATGCAAAGAAATATAATAATGGCATAAACATTAACATCATACAGAGAAGATGAGCACTTTAAGGAGGTGTTTCAGAAGTTGCAGGGCCAAATTCATATAGAAGAAGGTGACAACAAGATTGGCTATCATTTCCAGAATGTTCTACTCTACAAGCTTGACAAGATTTGTGTTCCTAAAGGTGAATGAAAAAACTTAAAATCAAACATGTATACCCCATTTAGGAAAAATATACCTTATGGAGGGTATGTGTTATGGTTTGGGGCCCTATGCACAGTGCATGAGCCATAGAAGTATAGTTTTATAGCATAAGCCTTGTGTTTTGGCATTGAACTATATATTGGTCAAGGTGATATGTCCTCTATGTGACAAACCTTTGAACTAGATTTTTATTCCACTATTGGGTCAAATATTCCTAGTATAGTGTATTGCAAGCCATGGAAGTAGTGTGTGGGACTAATACCTTGGTTTTTCATCCCCACTCTATGTCCTAAAAGTAGTGTATAGTGCCCATGCCATCGATTTTCACCCCAAAAGAATTTCTTGGGGAAATATACCATTATTTGGATTACCAAACACTTTAGTTAAGTTATTGTCCCACTTTAACCAAAGATTCCATATCGAGGGCTTGTTTGGTGGTTTAGGGCACCATTCACAAACCACACACGTTAGGAGTAGCATGTTTAGGGCCTAGGACATTGCATTTCATCTCCATAGTATGTCTTTGATGAGGAGACCCTTCCACAATATTACAAATGTTAACTAGCCATGTATCATACTCATTTGATAGCGGTACCATCTAAAGGGTGGTACCATCTAAAGGGTGAGATTCATTATTCTAGTCCCCATTCATGGCCAATGTTCCTTAAAAATTGTTCTTCTAGGGCCAAAGCTCATGTATTTTTCCCTTGAAGCATGTGTTGGGTAACAAGAAAAAAACCTAGTGCACTAAACCACTGAATCAAGCCCATAAACCACTCTTGGGAATTTACGGCTTAAAGCCCTTTATTTTTGGCCTTGAACTATGTCTCGGGACATGAGACTCATCCTTTATGTGCCAAATATTAGAAACCTGATAATATTGTATTGATGAACCAAAAGTTCCTTTCACTTGGCTTGCATCATTGTGTAAGGCCTAGTGCATTTTCCACAGACACTAAAAGAATTGTTTACGGTGCACGCCCCTAGGTTTTATCCTCCACTAATGTTATGGGTTAGAAGAACCATCCTTAGTGTACCAAACCTCAAAAATCATATATGTATACCACCTGCGGGGTGGATTCCTTATGGACGTTTTATGTCACAGTCATGGACCCATGATTTAACCACCATCTCTAAATGTAATGTATAAGGCATAAGATCCTTTTTATTGTCCTTTAACCATGCCTTGGATGAAGAGATGATCCCTAGTACTAATGCAATCCTAAGAATCAATCCCACATGCCACTTGTGGGCCAAAATATCCTTTCGAATGTGCTTTGTTATGCTTGTGGGATTATTCAACTCTCAGTAGCCCTAGAAATAGTGTATGGTGCCTAAGGTAATGCATTGTATTGCTTAAAAAAATGAATTTTATCCCTCAACCATGTCCTTGCTAAAGAGACCCATCATTGGTTTACTCAAACTTGGAGTTGAGCCCATATTTCATTCCTAAGCTAACAATTCAATATATTGACTATCTCATAATCTACACCCTAAGCCGCGTGCATGGCCAATTGACTTAGATATATCATTTACTTCTTATATCTACTTCTTAGCTCTAGCATATACCTTCTAATCCCATGGTTTTAAGCACCAAAGTATTTCATGGGCCAAGGTTAAACCTATCAAATTTCAAAATCGAGACTCTTTCTCACTCTTGAGCCAGTGATTACTTTTAAAAAGCTTATGTGAGGGGTCGAGGGACTTATAATATTTTATGCATCTTAAAAAAAATTTACAAGGTTTTAAACCCTATTTTTGGTGCTAAATAATTACCCCATCAAATCCTAATTGGCATAGCACTAGAAGAGATAAAAACCATAGAGGTCACATAAATCCCCATTGCAAAGTTTGTGCAACTTTGAGGACTTTTATATCTCTCAGTACCATAATGATAATGATTTTATCTTGTGTAAATGTTAGCCCACAAAAGTTAATAATGATGCATTGCCACATGGTGATAGTTCCTTTTGGTTAATTTTTTCCTAAAATAAAAAACAATTTCTTTGATATTCAATAGAATCAAAGGAAACTATCCATTACATATAGGCTCCAAGCCATTACAGTGATATACTTATTCATTTCATTTTTTTTAAAGGAATTGAATTGCGGTGGGGAGGATAACAATCATTCCTCATAACCATCCAAACTATACACAATTGAATCCTTTTGGTTAATAATTATTTATTTGTCAACCAAATGTATTAAATCACCCTCCAGGACACATGATAAAGAATTAAAACCCATATATTTAATAGTGATAGCGAGATGTGTTCTAATAGCCCAAGGTAGGATAAATGCCTCTCATCCAGATGTGGTTAAATATTGTGTGTTTGTATTGGCCTATAATTGTTTTTTTAGTGGTGATATTTAATTCTAGCACCATGAAATTATTAACCACTCAAAATATTGTAGTGTTAAAATCACTTTGATTAGTCGTAGGGGTAAATTATGCTTGGGAACTTTGTTAACTCCTTTAGTTGGATCATTGATTTCACCCATAGTACTAAAATGTCTGTGTTGGAGTCTTTGGTATTTAACTACAACATTAATTATTGTTGAGTTGTGGGTGGAATCTACAGTCAAATTCACCCTTGCTCAATTCGATCTCTTGTTTAATCATTTGTATGTGAAATTGTTTGTATGAACATCATTTTTAGTGCCAAATTGATCTATATTAAATCATTATATTTTTTTCATCTATATTGATCATTTTAGAGTGGAAAAATTGGAGGAATCAGTTTGCAGAGCCAGTTTAGTGGAAGGTCCCAGTTTGGAAAATTAGGATTCGAAACCTTCCAAGCCATTTAAGAGGCATCAAATGGAATTTTCTGGGTTTGAAAATTTCCCAACAAAGTTTGGACCCCATGAAACTATTCTACACATCAATATATTTCCAATGATGCAAAAATCACATCAATTGGAGATTGTATGCAAAAGTTATGCCTCTCTCAAGTTAACCTACCATGTTGACCCCCATTGTATGAGAGGATGCCATGTCAACCCCTATTACTCATGCATATGGGGCTAGCCACATGTGGGATTTCAAGAATATTATATAAGGTTCAAAACCCTACCATAATTGGCGCTTGAGGAAGTCAAAAGTCTATCCCTACATGGCTATCGAGCTATGTTAAATATCAGGTCACTAGGAGGAGAAGGAGTTTCATTATTTTTCATTGTATCTTATTGGACATAGTTGAGAAAAAAATCTAAGAGTGGTATTCTGTGAGCATAATAGAGGAGGAGAGATTTTTTAGTAGCCATACAAGCCACAGTTCAAAGGAAACTCGTTAGAGAGTGCCTCTTTCTTTGTACTTGCATCATTTCTATACTAGGGAAAAGAGAGAAGATAAGCCTCACCTTCTAGCTGGGTTTTCTCCCATACTAGGTTTCCCAAGTCATATATTATGTTTATTTGTGAAAAGCATGATTGTATTTTACTATTATATATTTTCCACATTTTATCTATTTCATGCATAAGCATAAAATCAATAAATACATATTTTGATATCTAAAGGAAAAAAAAACTAAAATAGTAAAGATTTCAGTATTTTATTAGATATGTTGTGATGAACTATTCCAGTGGAATATCCATGACATTTTATAGATCATATTGGTATCAAAGTAGGTTTTTATTTTGGTTATTTGTGGGAAGTTGTAGGATCTAGGAATCAGATTAAAGAGAAGTTGCAGAAATTGTATCCATGGTGGATGAGTCTATTCATAATAACCCTAGAGATCCAGCAAAAGAGATATTTAAGGGATTGGAAGCGCAAGTAGCGAACATCAATTGCAATAGGAACCTCCTCATGGTGGATCTAGTAAGAAGGCTTGGATTTTTCGGAGATGATGGAGGCTCTAACTTAGATATCATATCGGAGGGGAAATTGGGATATTGAGAAGACTAGGGAAAGGAGTCACAGAAAGAATCTGGGAGTGATCAATTGAGTTTGAGTGTCGTGAACCCTTCATAGTCCTTATTCAATATGGAAGTGGAAGTGGAAGTGGACATAAATCCATATCAAAGTGATATCGATGCATTAAAAGTGAATCATTGGTTGCAACAGCTAGAATTTTATTTTAGTGTTCACCATATATATGAAGGGTAGAATATTTAATTTTCTAGATTGAAGTTAGAGGGATATGCCTTAAGCTGGTGGGAAATCCACATTGAAACAATTAGGCTAGACTGTGATATGCCAGTAACTAGGTGGGAGGACTTCAAAACCATCATCAATTCCCAATTCTAACCTATCGGGTATGTATAGGACCAATGGATCCAGTGGCACTACTTCAAGGAGAGGTAGGGGTGGAGAGTACAGGAGTACACCACTAAGTTCAAAAATATGGCCATAATGTTGGGTATATCTCCCAAGAACCCAGATGCAATCCTTAAGTATCTAGGAGGTTTACACAGTCATCTACAAAATTAGGTGATGCTCTTCAAGCCAAGTAAAATGGATGAGGCATGTGTACAAGCACAATTCCTGGAAAACATAGGCCAAAATAAAGGGCAACTAAGTGGTTCGAAGAAGAAAGACAACTAGGAATCTTCCAAGGAAGGGAATAATAAGTGGAAAGGGGGGAATATAAGAAGACAAAAACCACTACACATAAGAGTAAATATGCTAGAAACCATTGCAATCATTGCAACATTGATGGCCACACCAAGGAAAAATATTTGAAACTACATCTAGAGCCAACCTAAAGAATCGCAAGAAGGAAAGAAAGAAAAAGAACCTTCTAGCCACATATTCAAGCAATCAGGTTTAAAGTAGCTCAGATGTGGATGAAAATATTTTATGCGTATCTGTGCAGAAGGAGGTGAATTTGAGTGGCCTTCATCACCAAGAAGAGAAGGAGATGACCAAGCTCTTCCACATCAAGATTCAGGTCAAGAAGACCAATATGGATGCTTTGTTTGACTCTAGTTCACAGGATAATCTCATAGCAGTTTATTTGGTTAGCAAGCTTGGATTGAAGGTTCACAATCATCCTAGCCCCTATCCACTAGGTTGGGTAAACAAGGATGAATAGATAAAGGTAATGAAACACTGTAAGATTAAGTTTGTTGTAAGTGTTTATTTTATTAATGAAGTGGAATTGGATGTAGTATCCTTTGATGTATGTGGAGTAGTGTTTGGAATCCCTTACATGTATATGAGGAATGCAATATTCATGTGGAGATCCAACCAATATTGATTGATCAAGGATGGGAAGTCCTACATCATCAAAGCACATAAAGGAGAGTCAAATATCTCACTGGTATGTGCCAACCAAGCCAAGAAGTTGATTAGTTCTAGTAAGAAATATGTTTTGTTTTTCTTAAGAGAAAATCAATCTGATGATGAGTCAATGCGAATGAAGGCATCCCTATAGGGGAGTACTAAAGAGAAGAAAACATCAATTGGAGGAGGTGTTACATGCATATAGAGGAGTGTTCCAACAGCCTAAAGGGATACCACCTAATAGGGATGTGGATCACAAAATAAAGTTATTGTCAAACTCCCCATTGTCAAATATTGGACTATATAGACAGTCTATTCTGGAAGTAAATGAAGTGAAGAAGAAGTTGTTGGAGCAATGTGTGATTCGACCAAGTACCTCACCTTGTGGGTCACACATTATAATTTTTTCCAATAAGGATGGTACTTGGAGAATGTGTATCAATTAGAGGGCATTGAACAAGATTACACTGAAGAATCGGTACCCTTTTTCAAGGATCAATGATCTATTGGAGCAGTTGCAGCATGCCAAGTACTTCACTAAGCTAGAATTGAAATCATGATATCATCAGGTACAAGTTAAATAAGAAGATACATGGATAACTTCTTTCAATACAAGGAAAGCTTTGTATGATTGGTTGGTTATGCCATTTAGTTTATGCAACTCACTGACTACATTTATGAGACTAATGAATGATGTTTTATGACATTATCTATATTCATTTGTTATTGTTAATTTGGATGATATATTGGTTTATAGTGCTACCTGGGATGAGCATATATCACATCTTATGTGGGTGTTATAGACTCTGAAAAAGCACCACCTACTGGTGAATCTAAAGAAATGCAAGTTTTCTTAGCAGTATTTGGTGTATTTGGGGTATGTGATCATTGTAGGGGAGATCAAGATAGATCCCACAAATATGGAGGCCATCATTAAATGGCTAGTTCCCACAAATGTCACTAAAGTTAGGAGTTTTTTTGGGGCATCACAATACTTGAGCAAGTTCATAGCTTCATTTTCAACGGTAGTTGCACCCCTCCATGCCATAATAGCCAGTGGTAAGAGTTTCCAGTGGGGGGAGAATCAGCATAAGGACTTTTCTGAGCTAAAATGAAAGATCAATCAAGCACTAGTGCTCGCACTACCAAACTTGCAGAAGCCCTTCGAAGTGGAGACATATGTAAGTGGGTATGCCATGGGAGTAGTACCAATGCAGGGAAGAAGGCATGTATGCTATCATTATAAAGTATTTCATGGGGAGGTTTTCAACTACCCTACCTACAACAAGAAGCTCTGTGCCTTGGTACAAGTTGTCAAAAAGTGGAAGAACTATCTAATGGGAAAGGAGACCATTATCCATACATATCACCAACCACTACATTATTTGTAGGCCCATAGTAAGCTACAACAAACCAGGCATTACAAGTGGATGGTGTTTTTACAACAATTTCATTTGGTCATAAAGTAAAAGAAGGGTGTCACAAACAAGTTGGAATCCTTGCTTTCAAGGACACCCATAACTAAGATTATAGATTTGGGAAATCTAATGCACATGGAGCCTTTTATCCATGATGCATACAAACAAGATGAGCACTTCAAGGTGGTGTTTCAGAAGTTGTAGGGCCAAATTCATATAGAAGAAGGTGACAACAAGGTTGGCTATCATTTCCAGAATGTTCTACTCTACAAGCTTGACAAGATTTGTGTTCCTAAAGGTGAATGAAAAAACTTAAAATCAAACATGTATACCCCATTTAGGAAAAATATCCCTTATGAAGGGAATGTGTTATGGTTTGGGGCCCTATGCACAATGCATGAGCCATAGAAGATTAATTTTATAGCATAATCCTTGAGTTTTTGCATTGAACTATCTATTGGTCAAGGTGATATGTCCTCTATGTGACAAACCTTTGAACTAGATTGTTAATCCACTATTGAGTCAAATATTCCTATTATAGTGTATTGCAAGCCATGGAAGTAGTGTGTGGGACTAACAACTTGGTTTTTCATCCCCACTCTATGTCCTAAAAGTAGTGTATAGTTCCCATTCCATCGATTTTCACCCCAAAAGAATTTCTTGGGGAAATATACCTTTATTTGGATTACCAAACATTTTAGTTAATTTATTGTCCCACTTTAACCAAAGATTCCATATGGAGGGCTTGTTTGGTGGTTTAGGGCACCATTCACAAACCACACACCTTAGGAGTAGCATGTTTAGGGCCTAGGCCATTGCATTTCATCTCCATAGCATGTCTTTGATAATCAGACCCTTCCATTGTTTTTCAAATGTTAACTAGGCATACTATCATACTCATTTGATAGCGGTACCATATAAAGGGTAAGCTTCATTATTTCAGTCCCCATTCATGGCCAATGTTCCTTAGAAATCACTCTTGTAGGGCCAAAGCTTATATATTTTTCCCTTGAAGCATGTCTTGGGTTAGAAGAATAACCCCTAGTGCACTAAACCACTGAATCAAACCCATAAACCACTCTTGGGAATTTACGGCCTAAAGCCCCTTATTTTTGGCCTTGAACTATGTCTCGAGACATGCAACTCATCCTTTATGTGCCAAATATTAGAAACCTGATAATATTGTATTGATGAACCAAAAATTATTTTCACTTGGCTTGCATCACTATGTAAGGCCTAGTGCATCTTCCACATACACTAAAAGTATTGTTTACAGCTCACGCCCCTAGGTTTTATCCTCGACTAATGTTACGGGTTAGAAGAACCATCCTTAGTGTACCAAACCTCAAAAATCATATATGTATACCACCTGCAGGGTGCATTCCTTATGGAGGTTTTATGTCATGGTCATGGACCCATGATTTAACTAGCAGCTCTAAAAGTAATGTATAAGGCATAAGATCTTTTTTATTGTCCTTTAACCATGCCTTGGATGAAGAGATGATCCCTAGTACTAATGCAATCCTAAGAATCAATCCCACATGCCACTTGTGGGCCAAAATATCCTTTTGAAGGTGCTTTGTTATGCTTGTGGGCTTATTCCACTCCCAGCCCTAGAAATAGCGTATGGTGCCTAAGGTAATGGCTTTTATTGTTTAAAAAAATGAATTTTATCCCTCAACCATGTCCTTGCTAAAGAGACCCATCATTGGTTTACTCAAACTGGGAGTTGAGCCCATATTTCATTCCTAAGCTAACAATTCAATATACTGACTATATGATAGTCTACACCCTAATCATAGTCTGCACTCTAAGCCCCATGCATGTCCATGTGACTTAGATCTAGCATTTACTTCTTAGATCTACTTCTTAACTCTAGCATTTACTTCCTAATCCCATGGTTTTAAGCACCAAAGTATTTCATGGGCCAACATTTAACCTAACAAATTTCAAAATCGAGACTCTTTCTCACTCTTGAGCCAATGATTACTTTTAAAAATCTTATGTGAGGAGTCGAGGGACTTATAATATTTTATGCACCTTAAAAAAATTTGTACAAGGTTTTAAACCCTATTTTTGGTGTTAAATAATGACCCCATCAAATCCTAATTGGCATAGCACTAGAAGAGATAAAAACCATAGAGGTCACATAAATCCCCATTGCAAAGTTTGTGTAACATTAAGGACTTTTATATCTCTTAGTACCATAATGATATTGATTTTATCTCTGTAAATATTACTCCACAAAAAGTAATAATGATGCATTGTCACATGTTATAACAATTTTTGGTTTTTTTTTTTAAATAAAAAGCAATTTCCTTGATATTTAATTGAAACAAAGGCCATTACATATAAGCTCAAAGCCATTATAACAATATACTTATTCATGTCATTTTTTTTAAAGAATTGAAATTGAGTGGGAGGATAAAAATCATTCCTCATAACCATCCAAACTATACCCAATTGACTCCTTTTGGTTAATACTTAGTTATTCGTCAACCAAATGTATTAAATCACCCTCCAAGACACATGCTAAAGAATTAAAACCCAGATATTTTATAGTGATAGTGAGAGGTGTTCTAATAGCCCAAGGTAGGATAAATGCCTCTCATCCAGATGTCTACGTTCCCTTGGGCAAATGGTGAAGTAAAATCATATTGAAGATCATTATGTCCACTTATGTAAAATCATGTTTGAGATATCTATATTCACCAATGTTTATAAATAATTTTAGTAAAATCCTCCTAAGAGGTCACAAGTTTATGTTTGAGATATCTATGTTCACCAATGTTTATAAATAATTTTAGTAAAATCCTCCTAAGAGGTCACAAGTTTATGTTTGAGATATCTATGTCCACCAATGTTTATAAATAATTTTAGTAAAATCCTCCTAAGAGGTCACAAGTTCAAATCCAGAGGGGGTAGGGTATGTATACCTCCATAGTCAAATGGCTGGGCCGAGGGGGTCCCTTGTCCCACAAACAAGGGTCTCATACACCAATTATTATTATTATAATAAACAAAATAAAAAAATGAATTTTATGTATTTTAATAATATTATAATTAAATAATAATAATAATAATAATCTATTTTTAAGGTCACAGCCAAGCCAACCACCAAATTGGTGTATGAGGCCCCATTGTTTG
>SNQJ01S0013821.1:410280-429651 GCA_010110895.2 Picea sitchensis
TAATATATATATATATATATATATATATATATATATATATATTAAAAATTTGGAGCTTAATTGCATGTATACCTCTGTAGACTTTACCACTCAAATAGTTGGGAGGGGATCCATTGTCCCACAAACAAGGATCTCATAGACCAATTATTATTATATCTCTTAGTACCATAATGATATTGATTTAATCTCTGTAAATATTACTCCACAAAAAGTAATAATGATGCATTGTCACATGGTCATAACAATTTTTGGTTTTTTTTTTTAAATAAAAAACAATTTCCTTGATATTTAATTAAATCAAAGGAAATTTTCCATTACATATAAGCTCAAATCCATTACAACAATATAATTATTCATTTTTTTTAGAGAATTGAAATTGAGTGAGGAGGATAAAAATCATTCCTCATAACCATCCAAACTATACTCAATTGACTCCTTTTAGTTAATACTTAGTTATTTGTCAACCAAATATATTAAATCACCCTCCAAGACACATGCTAAAGAATTAAAAACCCAGATATTTTATAGTGATAGTGAGAAGTGTTCTAATAACCCAAGGTAGGATAAATGCCTCTCATCCAGATGTCTACGTTCCCTTGGGCAAATGGTGAAGTAAAATCATATTGAAGATCACTATGTCCACTTATGTAAAATCATGTTTGAGATATCTATGTTCACCAATGTTTATAAATCATTTTAATAAAATCCTCCTAAGAGGTCACAAGTTTATGTTTGAGATAACTATGTTCACCAATGTTTATAAATAATTTTAGTAAAATCCTCATAAGAGGTCACAAGTTTATGTTTGAGATATCTATGTTCACCAATGTTTATAAATAATTTTAGTAAAATCCTCCTAAGAGGTCACAAGTTCAAATCCAGAGGGGGTAGGGTATGTATACCTCCGTAGTCAAATGGTTGGGTCGAGGGGGTCCCTTGTCCCACAAACAAGGGTCTCATACACCAATTATTATTATTATTATAATAAACAAAATAAAAAAAAATGAATTTTATTTATTTTAATAATATTATAATTAAATAATAATATTAATANAATTGCATGTATACTTCCATAGATTTTACGTCAAATTTTTGGGTCGAGAGGATCTCTTATCCCACAAATAAAGATCTCATACACCAATTATTATTATTATTATTATTATTATTATAAACAAAATAAAAAGTGAATTTTATTTATTTTAATAATATTATAATTAAAATAATAATAATAATAATCTATTTTTAAGGTCACGGGCAAGCTAATCACCAAATTGGTGTATGATTAATAAATGCTCTACTCTATCCTCTGTGATTAATAAATTCGGAGCTTAATTGCATTTATTTACGTGGCTAAGTTGCACTTCGCTTCCACGGGACATGGTCCCGCAATCGGCTCAAATTGTGCCAAGTCACACACTAAATTGATGTACCCTCTTGTTTGTGGGACAAAGGACACCCTCCTGATAAAATCTATAAAGATATATATACCCTACCCCTCTGGATTTGAAGCTGTGACTCTCCATATATGTTTCCCGTATATTTGAAAACATCTTCTTTGGATTTACCAGGCTTGCATTCAAGATTCAGCGTACAATATATATGGAGAGCCACACCGAAGAATCGATCAAATCTGTCTTCCAATTTACAGAAGATTTCATCTCAAAGAATCTACAGCGAGATCAATGCGGAAGAAAGAGAAAATGCAATAACAAATTTGAAGGGAATCCGAAATTAGTTTCAGTTTTCACCCCTGAATGGAGAGCAGCAGTGATTCGCTTTGCAGAGAGAATTCCAGTGGATCTTCTGATTCAAGAGTTTCATCTCCAATTGTTAAAGTCACACACTAAATTGATGTACCTTCAGTTTGTGGGACAAAGGACACCCTCCTGATAAAATCTATAAAGATATACATAATTCTAAATTCTCTGATTTAGTGTTGTGACTCTCCATATATGTTTCCCGTATATTTGAAAACATCTTCTTTGGATTTACCAGGCTTGCATTCAAGATTCAGCGTACAATATATATGGAGAGCCACACCGAAGAATCGATCAAATCTGTCTTCCAATTTACAGAAGATTTCATCTCAAAGAATCTACAGAGAGATCAATGTGGAAGAAAGAGAAAATGCAATAACAATTTTGAAGGGAATCCGAAATTAGTTTCAGTTTTCACCTCTGAATGGAGAGCAGCAGTGATTCGCTTTGCAGAGATAATTCCAGTGGATCTTCTGATTCAAGAGTTTAACCAATGTAACATTGGTTAAACTCATGAATGTTACATTGTTCCTGATAATAAAAGGATTACGTCCGATGAAACAAAAGAGAAAGAAAATAATTCCATTCGTCTTCCTCCTGAAATATTGGAGAACGTATTCTTAAGAATTCCGTTGGAAGATTTACTAACCTGCCGATCAGTCTGTGATGCATGGAATAAGGTTTATGAATCCAAACCTTTCCAGGCTCAGTATCAGATGACATTGATGAATCAGAGAAGTGAGAGATGTATCAGGATTACCAACAATAACCTTAGATATGTGGCTTTATATGTCTCAAAAGGCCATTTCAGTGATAAAGGTTCCTCAGGGATTGGGACCAACATGCAAACCCTAGGCGGAAAGCTGGCTCCTCAAGGTTTATTTTTGTGGCTCGATCTGATCTCAATTTATTTGTTGTCAACTTGCATCGACCAAGGGAAAAAGCTGCCCAGGATTTCCAAACCCAATGGCAACAATTTTGAATTTCTCAACGCTCTGATTGTGCATGGAACGGCCGAGATGATAGTTCACAATGGAAATTATAATGTGTATTTGCTTGGGAATTATGTGGGAAGCCAAAGTTATGTCCATGTTGCTAAATATAATTCTAGAGAGGAGACTTGGACTGTGAAGCAGATTGGTCTTGTTGAACCTCCTCCCTATGTTCTCTACTCTAGGATGTTCCCATCCCCTCTAAGGAGCGTTAGCCATCCCAGTGCCAGGGCTGTTACCTGTTATTCTGCTACCTCACAATACTTCTGTTATTTCCCAGAGGCTCCTTTCAATAGAACAGGCAGCCTCAGCTATGACCTAGCTGCCTCCAATTTTTGATATGTCTCTGTCTCCAGCAGTGAGGTCCGACCAAAGTTTATAAATAAATAAAGATAATGTAACTCCTTTGCCCACGGTGGTCTCTGTTTTTAGGAATGATATTGGTGGGAAGATTGAAAGGGAATGCCTGTGCAAGTGGGATGTATGGGAGGTTCCCCATAATTCACCATTCTGTTTTGGGCCTCTGGAAAATAACAACCATAATGAAAAGGAAGGGAAACCTTACTGACACCAATCTCCCAACTGGATTTAAATTAAAAGTATGATAGAATCCGGGTACAGATTTTTGTAAGAGGAGATGCACTGAGAAATACCTTGGCTTCTTTTGCTGGGGGGCAGTGACAAGATGTTGCAATATGGACTACACAGTAAGGAATGGCTAGTTCTGCCGGGTTATCCAGGAGGAGGAAACTTGTGTCAGGATTTCCATTGGAGAGTGGTTTATAAAAGTTTCATATTTAGTGCCTCAGTTTGATCGTTGTCTTGAAGTACGCTATGGGGATTTGATTACCCTCTTAAGAATCTGAAGCCTCTTATGGAGCCAGGAAATGGATCAGGAACCAAAAAGTCAAACAGGGATATGGGGGATTTGGTTACCCTCTTAAGAATATGAAGTCTCTTATGAAGCCATTGCAGGGAAATGGATCAGGAACCAAAAGTCAAACAGGGATCTAGATCTCTTTATAAAATTCCTGAAACTGTCTCTATGTATTTCAATTCCATTCTCCCCACGAGAATTCTGTTATCTCCTTGAACTGGCGATTTTCAAAACATAAAAAGAGGTAATTACATGTCTGAGACTTTGGGTGCTGTTCTAAATTAAGGATGGCCTGGTGTTTTTCTGGGATGACATTTGGGGGATGTTTTGGATGATATTTGAGGATGTTTCAGAAAATGTTGTTATTCACCAAAACTGTGTGAAATGTTTTCCACTTTCCACGTACTTGTTATTTTGTCTCGATATTCTGTTTTATACAGGTGTAATGCACAAATTTAAATTATATAAATACATTTCCATAGATCAATTTGGATGGATTAAAAGTAAATGTTATTTTTTTAAATGTTATAACAAAAAAAAAATAAAAGTAGAGTTTGAATATATATATATATAGAGAGATACATATATATATATATATATATATATATATATATATATAATCTCTCTGAAATAGAATTAAACATGTATTTGATGCCATTTAAACATTTTGTTGGTAAGAGAAATATATAAAAATATGTTCCAACTCTTTGTTTGTTATTTATTTATTTTTGTGTTGTAAATGTGTTTTCATGTTAAATTAATATATATGGACCTGAGTAGAATAACATATATGGACCTGAGTAGGAAGGAGAGCATAGGGATATGTACTGGGTTTGTTATTACAATAGTTAATAGATTAAAAAAGAGTTATAATAAGAGATGGCTGGGAGGAGAGTTTAATTAAATTGGGGAAGAAAACTAAGAGTTAAGGTCAAACATGGGATAGGAATGGGTGAAGAATATTTACTAGATTAAAAAAGAGTTATAATTAGAGATGGTTGGGAGGAGAGTTTAATTAAATTGGGGAAGAAGACTAAGAGTTTAGGTCAAACATGGGATAGAAATGGGTGAAGAATAGTTAATAGATTAAAAAAGAGTTATAATGAGAGATGGGTGGGAGGAGAGTTTAATTGTGATTGTTGGTTTTCCATAGTTGAAGATCCTTTCTATCACCTACAAATATTCATATTTACAATTACATTTACATAGGTAACACAATCTCAAGGATTAAGTGTCCAACATTCCCCCCCTTAATCTAAAGGGGTGTGTGTGTGTGTCCAAGCATCAATATGAACTTCTCATTTTTTTCTCTTCCAAGCGCTTTGGTGAAGATGTCCGCAATTTGTTCATTTGTGGAACAATGTCTCATGTGAATAGTCTTGGCCTCTACATGATATCGAATCAGGTAGTACTTTGTGTTGATGTGCTTAGTTCGATCATGGAATCTAGGATTCTTGGCCAACTTTATTGCAGAAGTATTGTCAACTAGAGGAGGAGTAGAATTCATTTCTTGCTTCTGCAAATATTCAAGTATTTTTTTGAGCCACACAATCTCTTTTGTCACTTCTGTAGCCACCACATACTCTACCTCTATTGTGGAATCTATTGTAACTAATTGTTTGTGTGATCTCCAAGAGACAGTTGTTGATCCAAGACTCATGAGATAACTTGAAGTTGATACTCCATTTTCTTTATCCCCAACAAATTCTGAAACAAAATATCTGATCAGGTTGAGGTAATTCACCTTAGAGTACCTGAGTCCAAAATCTTGAGTTCCTTTCAAGTATTTTAGAACTCTTTTTGCAGCAAACCAATGTCCTTCACAAGGATTTTGCATGAACCTGGAAATAATCCCAACAACAAATGAAATGTTTGTTCTGGTGGTAGTAAGATAGATAAGACTTCCCACAAGCTTTCTATACTTGGTTGCATCCTCAAATTCATTCATTTCTTTTGACGTGAGTTTCAAATTATGTTCCATTGGAGTAGAAATAGGATTGCACTCAACCATGCCAAACTTGTTCAATAGTTCTCCAATGTACTTCTTCTGAGAGATGAATATGTACCTTGGATTTTGAATCACCTCAATGCCAAAATAGTAGTGAAGATGTCCCAAATTTGTCATCTCAAAGCCTTTCTTCAACTCTTTATTTATGGATGCAATGTAGCTCTCATTCGTCCATGTTATCAACAGATCATCTATATATACTACGAGATACACAACAGTTTTTCCAACTTTCTTGACAAACAAAGTTGCATCGTCAAGATTGAAATGCTTGAAATTCAATTCAGAAGATGCTTGGTTAATTTTTTATGCCATGCTTGTGGTGCTTGTTTCAAACCATATAAGGATTTAATAAGTTTCCATACCTTATTTTCTTATCCCTTCACAAAAAAGCCTTATGGCTGAGACATGAACACATTCTCTTTCAAGTCTTCATTCAAGAAAGAATTCTTCACATCCATTTGATGAATTTTCCATCTATTTTGGGTTGCCATGTGTTATAAAAAATTTTGCCTCACCCCATGCAACTTGATTGGATGGCCTTTCCATTTCCCTATGCAGACTTGAAGTCCCCTTTGTTGGAGAAATTTCCATTTTCGACACACTAGTTCAGTGGGAGTTAACTGACTAGTTCTATTTAGACTTTCTATTTTTACCATCACTATTATGCATGCATGCATTCCTAAGGAAAGTTAATTGCTTGATTGCTTTTCTTAATTATGGAATGTTTTGCCCTATATATGAGTGTATTCCACTCATTCATTGTATCATATTGATCATGATCTATGTATCAATCATCATCTCATTGGAGTAGTGTGAAAATATTCTCATTCTTCCATATTGAATCTCTCTTCCTTTCTTGATAAGTTTTGTTTGTACTTGTTTCAGCTAGATCTCATGTGCAGGTTTCCATGAAACATTGACATGGTATCAGAGCTATGCTACATGGAGCAAGCCAGATAAGCCAAAGAATAAGAAAAATTGGAGTTTCGGTGAGCTAAGTTCGTGGTCATAAATTTTAGTACTTATTCCTCCCAAACTATTACGTTTTTTAGGAAACGGCCCACGAAAAAGTAAATCGGCCCATTTTGGAAGTGGGTTTTCAACCGTTTGGCGAGATTCCTTACCGTTTGCTCAGAAAGTGAGTCGCAAGAAAGCCTCATGAAACTGATATGAATCTGTGGTCGTACCTTTCCACATTCATTGCTCCCAAAATGTTACATTTTGGAGGAAAAGGCTCATAAAGAAAGTAAATCGGCCCATTTTGGAAGTGGGTTTTCAACCGTCTAGCAAGATTCTTCACCGTTTGCTCAGAAAGTGAGTCGCAAGATGATCTCCTGAAACTGATATGAATTCTTAATTTCTTAATTTTTCACTTGCAGATTAAGAGTAAATTTTTAGGGGTTATTGGGATCAATGGGAGAGACGGATATGACAACTATCATACAGTCAAACTTGGTGGTAATCCTCACACCATACAATTATTTTGATTGGAATCCCAAGGAAGAATTCCAACTCAAAAGGAAAGGATTGTACAATTTGATGATGGCGGCAGAAACAAAACCTACATCAGCGATTGAGAAGATGAGATGGGCAAACCGTAAGGATGAGGCCACAGGACTACTTCTTGAGTTAATCTCCATTGATTTGTGATTTCATGTTGCTGCATGCAAGACTCCAAACGAAATCTAGACCACCTTGGAAGGATTCTTTGGAAAGAAGGAAGAGATGCGAGGTCATATGCTTGAGGTAGAGTTGAATACCTTAGACCCTAAAAGTTTTGATAATATACAAGATTTTTTTACTAAATTTAAATATTTTCTATTAATCTTGGGTGAATGTGGTATTGATAAGTCTACAGAAGAGAAACAACTTGTTTTAACAATCTTAGCAAAGCTAGGACCAGAATACACTGTATATGTCTCCAATTTCCATTCTGGCAGATGTCTTTTTGGAACAAATTGGAAAATGCCTACGTTGGCTTAGTTCATTAAGTCTCTTACACAAAAGCAAACAAAACTCATACATATGGGCCTCATGAAATATCCCAAAGCACATGCACTCACCATGCAAGATGGAAAAGGGTCATTCAAACAGAATAGGAAGGAGGGATATTCCAAATCCTTTAATGATTCTTCAGGTTCCAAAGACTCTTCAGATTCCAAGAAGAAGAAGAAGGGAAAGCAGTGCACTTACTGCAATAAACCAAATCATGAAGAATCCACATGCATGAAGAAACAGATCGATCTTATGGAACATGCAC
The DNA here is from genome assembly GCA_010110895.2 of Picea sitchensis. Lineage (NCBI taxonomy): Eukaryota > Viridiplantae > Streptophyta > Pinopsida > Pinales > Pinaceae > Picea > Picea sitchensis. The sequence continues at coordinate 418,175 of SNQJ01S0013821.1, forward strand.
TTCAGCAGAACAACCTTGAAAACTTCATTCCAGAGGAAGTCAAGAAGCAGAAGGAAGAAGATCCTACTCCTAAGAAAGGTAATCATCATGCTCTTGTTGCAATTAATTCCTCATCTGATTCATGGATTATAGATTCTGGTGCATCCCATCATATGGCAGTGAAAGAGGAAGTTTTCTCTTCCTTGAGTCCATGCTCAAGACCCCCTATTCTCATGGGGGATGATACTCCAGTAGCAATAGCGGGTGAAGGGAGAGTGGAATTCCACAATGGCAGTTTTGAGAATGTTTTACATGTTCCAAAGATTTTTATGAATCTGCTCTCAATTTATCAGATCACTCAGAAAGGCAAAAAGGTTGAATTTACATTAGATTCAGTTTCAATAATTGACATGCATAACAATTCCATTATTGCAATTGGTGAGGAAGGTTGTATAAATTCACTAAGCTTTCTGATGATGACTCCTCTATTCTACTTACACGTAAGGAGAGTACTTTGCATGAACCTCCACTAAAACATGCATATACTCTTGTTCTTCCATCAGTTTCAGACATCAGAGATGATTCCAAACACTTTGATTATATACATGGAAGTAAGCACGTAGTACATCTAGATAAGAAGCCAATGTTGAAGCTTCAATAGATGCCCAAGAAGGCACATACCACACTTCAGGCAACAGGAAACCTTGCAAGGAATCCATTGGATTCGAGGAGGACTCAATCTCAACATGAGGAGCCTTCTCATGTATTTTCAGCTTCAGAACCTGTGATGCCCATGCATTGCTATATGGTTCAATCTACTGATCCACGGAACTACAATAGGGTAGTGGGAAATCCATTATGGCAAGAATCCATGCAGAATGAGTATGACTCACTCCTACAAAACCAGACTTGGAATCTAGTTCCACATCCACCAGAAAGGAATATTTTTAGGTGCATATGGGTCCACAGGATCAAGAAGTACAAGGCCCAACAGGTTGCCAAAGGACTTCATCAGATCCATAAAGATTTCTACATCTTCACGAAGACTTTCAATGAGTAGAAGTTTCAGACTTTGCGAGATCGTCTTGCAGTAAAGAACATAGTTGCCTAGCAGTTGTCATTTTCTTCTTTTGATACATTATCTTTTGAGGGGGGGGTTCCCATGCGGTTTTCCCTCTTTCCTCACTTTTATTCAGTGTTCATTAGTTGCATTGTACATGAGTACCTAAAATGGCCTAGTAGCCAGGACTTATTTTTTACTCCATAGTGATGTTCAGGGGGGGTGTTGGAGAAATTTCTATTTTTGACTGACTAGTTCTATTTAGACTTTCTATTTTTACCATCACTATTATGCATGCATGCATTCCTAAGGAAGGTTAACTGCTTGATTTCTTTTCTTAATTATGGAATGGTTTGCCCTATATATGAGTTTATTCCACTCATTCATTGTATCATATTGATCATTATCTATGTATCAATCATCGGCTCATTGGAGTAGTGTAAATATATTTTCTCATTCTTCCATATTGAATCTCTCTTCCTTTCTTGATAAGATTTGTTTGTACTTGTTTTAGCTAGATCTCCTATGCAGGTTTCCATGAAACACTGACACCCTTTTGTACCTTCCAGATCCAAAAAAGCACATTCTTCCACATATATGTGCCCTATCAGTTAGACAACAAGCGCATATGTAGGTTGCTCCACTACAGCCCACGTACATCGGGTTTGGTGCTAAAAAATAAAAATTGTGTCGGGTTTACATGCCATGTCACGAGATCCATGATCGTTGACCTTCCATATACTGGAAACACTCTGACTCAACCCTTCACTTCCATTTGAAGGCTATAAATTGAGCCATATCCAATCCTTGGAGGAGAGAATTCAACTTTGAGATCAAAGATACTCTAGAGAAATTTCACTTCATATTGAGTCTACATCCCTTTATCATTGAAAGTATGAACCCCTTGTTCAACCCCCAAGCTCTTCCTTCTTTGTGATGGAGAACCTCATTGTCTCCTTTATATGAGCTTGCCTTTGGTGGAGGATTGAAGTGGGTGAGGGAGGGACTTAGTTTCTCGGTTTCGATTTGTGTCGTTACAAAATTTTGTCACCTATATACTTATGTTGATTATTTTAATAGAAATACTCTTTTCTTGTCCAATTGATATCTTGCAAATATTTGAATTATTATTACATGGGCGTATTTGTCATGTATGTTAATGGATTATGCTAATCTATATGCTAACATTATATATTATCACTATATGCTTTTGTATCTTGGTTGTTGAGGACAAGTTGCAGGTATAAAGCTTTGAGTTGGGTGCTCAACGATGGTCTTCATCAAACGTCTGGACAAAGTAGGCTCTTGCCCTTGTCTTCTTAGCATTTATTTTATATAGCATACTTGGGATCGGAGTTGATTTATGCGTGTCATTCTATCTGTTGTGGTTTACCTCATTCCATAGAGATATTTTCCTCGTAACACCATGGAAAATAGAGTGTGGATGGTATCCCATTTTGTTGTGGGGGAAAAAGTGTCTTCATAATCAACACCTTCTTTCTATGAAAATCTTTTTTCCAAGAGCCTTGATTTGTGCTTGTCAAGTGAGCCATATGATATATACTTGTTCTTGAATAACCACTTTCATCCAATTGGTTTGGTTCCAAATGGAGGGTCCACCAACTTCCATGTCTCATTATTGATGAGAGTATCATATTCCTTTTGCATGGCTTCTTTACATTCATCATGAGAAGTGTCTTCTTCAAAGGAAGTTGGTTCAAGGTTAGTAGATAAATTCAACTCAGATTCATATGAAACATCCATGTCATCTACATCACCTAAGTTTGAATTATCTATGTTACCTCCATCTTATCTTGAGGACATTTTGGTTCCTACCTTTTCGACCTCATTAGGATGAACACTTTCAAGTGTTTTTGTGAGCCATTTTGGTGGACCTTTCTGAAATGGTCCAGGTTACTCAATTGATTGAGATGGTGTTGATTTCTCATCAAGATTCAGATTTTCAATCCTCTTAATCACATCATCCAAATGAAATCCAGGTTCTAATTAAGAGATGGGAACTTCTTCATGTGTGGAATACGGTGCCTCAAAAGGAGATTCCAGAGATTAACCTAATATAGGGATCCCCCGTTCAAGATGTGGAATATCATCATCAAATTTATGATATGTCTTTACACGGTTGAATTTGTCCAGGTGATCAAGCTTCCTCTCAATGGTTTCATTTTTCTTGGAGGATTCAAGAAATATTACATATGTGAAAATAATTAATTTCTTGTTTTCCTCATTGTAAAGATGATACTCTTTGGTGGTATTTGAGTACCCCAAGAAGATGCACTTCTGACTCCTTGCATCAAGCTTGCTTCTTTTATCCTTAGGAATCAAGGCATAGCAGGTGGAACCAAAGACCTTGAGATGCCTCGCCAAAGGAATGTGGTCATACCAAATTTCAAAAGGAGTCTTGTTTTTAAGAGCATGAGATGGACACATGTTTTTGACATAAATTGCACATAGAACTACATCAGACCAAAACATCAATTTAACATTCATGAAAAACATCATGGAATGAACCATATTTAGGAGTGTCGTGTTCATTTGTTTATCCACACCATTCTATTGGTGATTGTATGGAATTATGGTTTGATGTTTGATCCCATAGTGGAAAAGGTATATTTAAAATTCATTAGATGTATATTCTCTTCCATTATCAGTGAAAAGAGAGCTAATACGGGACTGAGCTTCATTTTGAATCCACACATGAAAAATTTTAAAAGTTTCAAAAGCTTGTGATTTATCTTTCAGCAAGTATACCCAACACATCCTAGTGTAATCATCAATAAAAGACATGATATATTTATTTCCATTTGTAGAAGGAACAAGAATAGGGCCACACAAATCAGAATAAATCAATTCAAGTTTTCTACATGCTCTACAATTAGAATCATGAAAAGGTTATTTACTATGATTTCCAAGGATACGAGAATCACATTGTTTTAACTTCCTAGAAATAGTAAGCAAACCAAAAACACCATTATTTCTCAATAAACAGAGATTGTCATAATTGGTATGGTCAAATATATCTTGCCACAAAATACTGGATGAAATTATACCTTCATCATGATCAGAGAGGTATGCAACATTTTGTGTATGTGCAAATGTCCCATTCATCTTCAGTAGTCTTCCATCTTCCATTCTAGTCATAACAAGCATGTTATCATAATCCTTTCATATTTCAACTTTTCCACTGATCATATGAATACAATGGCCTTACTATCTAATGTGCACAAGGGAAAGCAAGCTATTTTTCATCTCAGGAATATAGAGTACATTATGTAGAAAAAAATTCAAGAATCCAGGCAACTTGAGTCTGATGGTGCCCATTCTCGAGGGTTTGATGTTGGACTTGTCTGTAAAATACACTATGCCATCTACATTGTCATTGAAGTCTTCAAAGAAGTATCTTCAAAATTTCATGTGAGAAGTTGTGCTTGTGTTAAGAAGCCATGCATCTTTCCAAGGATTATATGTAGTGTTGAATAAATCTTCAGTTACTCCTATATTGCAATGGGAAATAATGTAATGGATGGATTCAGGTGGATTACCTTTTGCTAGTTCTAAAGGTTTACCTTTATCCTCTTTCTTTTTAAGATCCTTGTTTTCAAACTCCAAACTAGCGATGTGTATTGTAAATATAGTATGTGGTCGAGAGCCAAGCGATGCATATTGTAAATGTGATGTATGGCTGAGAGCCAATATGTAAATGATGTAAATTGAAATATAATGAATGAAATGTATCGTTAGCTACAAACAAACATAGATGGAGATTTGGTGATAAGTATACACAAGAGAGGGTAGGGGTCCAAGGGGGGCGGGGAAGTTACCCATATCTATTAAACCTAAACCAATTTCCTATTTTTCTCTAAATTATCCTTGCCATGAACCTTCCATTAGTTGTTGAGTGTTGTAGAGCCCAATCATTGAGTTCATGTAAGAGGGTTGGTGTGAGAGTAGCTTCCCATATTTATTGAGAGAATGAGGGTTGAGTACAATTTACTTGGGGAAGAGTGAAAGTCAAGAAAGAAAGAGAAAGAGAGAATTTTTATATGGGTAGGAGACCAAATTTTTACACATTCACATTTTTGCATAGAGAGTTGTTTTTACAAGAAGTTTTCTAGCTAGCAATGGAGTTCTGAGTCTAGTAGCTTGAAGGCAGTTGTTGTGGACATGTTTGGTTGTTGTTTGTGTATATTTTAACCTTGTACAATATTTTACTGCAAACAGATTTTCAATAAAAGAACAGAAAATATACAATGGCAAGTACACACATTACATAGAGATTTTTCTTTAGGAAACCCAAACTGGGAAAACCAACATATTTTATATTCATTCACACATACATTGTTTACAATAAAATATACATATAGGATCCAGTGGCATACAAAACCCTAATCCAATCACCTATATTAGTCAACAACCCTAATTCCTTAACTGGAAATAGAAAACCATCGGAAAAAAAACCATGTGCCGAAAAATCACCCAAAAATGGACACAAAAACCGATGGAAAAAATTTGAAGGTGCTGCCCCCAAACCCCTACACACCCGATGCAACATAGACATTGATTCTAGTCATGCAAATAATATAACACATATCCAACATTCCCCCCCTTGTTTTTTTCTTTTCATACAGGGGGTTACATGGTTACATAGTCAAGAATTTAGGGAAGCAATGCCCATAGATCCTCTACACCAAGAGAACTTCTCATTGCTCACATATTTTTTTAATGAATCTGTAACATTATTCAAAGTATACACCATCGACAACACCTTATTTTCTTCAACCATGTCTCTCACAAATTGATATTAAACATCAATATGCTTTGAATTTGAATGATAAGTTGGGTTCTTCGCCAAAACAATTGCACTCTCACTGTCACACTCTATCCTTATAGATTTTTGTACCAACCCAATACCTGAACACAATATTTCTAACCATACTTCTTCCTTTCTTGCATGAGTGACTGCCATGTATTCAACTTCTATAGTTGAAATTGCCACTACATACTATCTTTTTCTCATCCAACCGATTGCTCCTCCAAACAAGTTAAACACATACCCGCTTGTAGATATTCTACAAGCCATATCTCCAGCCCAGTATTCATCCAAAAAGCCATGTATGTCCAACACTTTGTCCAAACCAAGTCTTCCTTGGTAGCACAATTCATAACTAGGAGTGCCACACAAATACCTGACAACTCTCTTTATTGTTGTCCAATGCTCCTTCCCTAGTTTTGACATATATCTTCTCAAAACTCCCACTACATGTGCAATGTCTGGTCTAGTATAGACTATTTCATACATCAAACTTCAAACCGCACTCGCATATGGAACACAAGACATGTACTCCTCCTCTTGTTGTATCTTGGGACACTAATTCGCATATAACTTTACACCTACAGAAATAGGGACCCTGACCGGTTTACATTCCTACATATTGAACCTTTGCAATATTGACTCGACATATTTTCTTTGATTTAACTAGAATTTTTTTTTTTTCCAATCTCTTTTAATTTCCATGCCCAAAATGAAATTTGTAACACCAATATCCTTCATGTCAAATTTAGAGGACAATTGAGTTTTCACATCATGGATACTCTCCATGTTGTTTCCTATCAGCAACATGCCATCCACATACAAGACCAAATCACCAACTAATTTAAACTATACACAGTGATCCTCTTTTATTCTTATGAAACCAAGTCCCAACATATAAATATCAAATTTTTGATACCATGTAATGATCCCAAGCCATTATGCAAGGATCATCACTATTTTGGTGTCTTTTTAAAACTTTTTCTGAGTGAGGTATTTCGTCAAACACTTTGCTGATCTACCTTTTAGATTTGTTTATATGTGTGTATGCAGCAAATAACAGAAAGAGATAACCATGGAACATACCTCAACTATATGCAATAAGATAGACAAGCCAAAACATCTCAATTCTTCTTTATTCATAAAATAGAGAAACCTACTACAATGAAGATGTCGACCTGGAATGTTCAACAGATGGCCAAGAAGATAGACAATAGATTAGAGCTGCTACGAAATGATCCCGCTAATACAGAAGATGCCTCCAAAGGATGAGTAAGAAATGAAGATCAATACAAGCAGATCTGAGTGCCAACCTCTCCAGATGAAGAATGCCACGCTCCAATAGAAGGATGAAACCCTCAATAACTCGGCCCTGCTTCCAAAAGTGTCCAATCACCCTAATAAATATACCAACTGATAGATCAGGTGATGGTAAGAACAACCCAGGTGACCGAATCTCCAAGATCCCTCTCAATCTTTGTAGATCTAAAATCCCCCATTGAATGGTGCGCCCCACTGGATGACTGAAACCCTAGATAATTCGGCCCTGCTGAAGGAGGCCTCCAAATGCTCTAAAACTCTCTAGAAATATATATTGGGACACTGCAAGTCACTAGGTAAAGTCTCAGGGTCAGATCTGAATTGTAACCCCTCCAAACGGACTAGATCTGGATCTGAAAAACGCCCTCCTTCTCTTCAATTTGCCCCACTGCTCAAGAAATAATATGAGCCATAAAACTGTCTCAGAAAGCACTAGATATGATGTCCAAGGCCCTGCAATGAAAACCCAAGTGATATAATCCTCAACGGCCCTACCAATATCCTACAACGAATCTCTCTCCAAAGATGGTGCGCCCCTCTTGCTGGAATCCCTCAACTGGTGCGCCCTCTCTCTATCTGCACATGAAACTAATGTAGAATCCTCCTACAACTGAGTGGATCTGGAAATAGAATGGTGTGGGAGAGTATTGCATCTCTGAGACCAATATTGGGACAAGATAGGTGGAATCTTTCACCACTGAATCATCCTCTAGGGTTTGTTATGTCAAAACCCTCAAAACCCCCAATATTGGGCTCACTAGCTAGAAGCCAGAAATCAAAATTAGATCATACATGAATGAATGAGAAGAGGCCCTTGCCTTTCCTTTATGCTTTTTGGCTCACCTTGTCCCTCCAAATTGACTTTCATTTTATTAATATTTAATTAATTAATTAAATCACTTTAATTAATTAATTAACCTTTTTACCTTTGAAAAACTCCTTATCTCTCCTTGTGGCTTCCCTAGCCACTGAAAGTCACTTCTAGTCATCCCATATTGTAGTGTTGCTCCTCTCAATTCCAATGAGCTATTAAAATGAGAGGTTCCTCCAAGTAATGTGCCCAAAATGACCTCTTCAGTGAATTCCATTGACTTATAGCTCAAAATAGTCAAAATCATGGAAATCGTCGAAATGCAACGAAACCAAAGCCAACATGTGCGGAATGGCTCATAATGATGGAATATGATCATCAATGCAAGTTGGACCCCACAATGCCTCTCAAATACCCCTGTACTCGCTCTAGCACCCATCTGGCTACTCTGGTCATCATAAATCTATGCCTTGTGATAATGTCCCAAAGTGGGGACAGTACATACCACATCCTTGGTGATTGTTTTAAACCATAAAGGAAGTTCTCCAACTTGCATATCAACTCCTTCTTTCCCTTCACAGCAAATCCCTATGGTTGTTTCATGTATATTTCATCTTCCAGATCCCCGTGTAGGAATGTTGTCTTCACATCCATCTATTCTACTTCAAAATCAAACGCAGCAACAACAAATAAAAGAAATATAATAGAAGTTAACTTGGCAACAGGAGAAAAAATCTCACCAAAATCAATTCCCTCAACCTGGGAATGACCCTTTGCTACTAATTGAGCATTGTATTTCTCCACTTTTCCTTCTACATTAAGCTTCTTTTTAAATACCCATTTATTGCCAATGGGATTTCTTCCAGTTGGAAACTCCACTAGATCCCAAGCCTCATTCTTATCCAAGGCTTCCATTTCTTGAACCATATCCTTTTTCCATAGTTTTACATCCTTTGAATCCACTGCCTCCCTAATAATTATAGGATCATCATCAGTAATAAACAAATCAAAATTTGGACGTAAATAGGGTGGAGTAAACATTTCCAGTGTATTTTTTCCTGCACCAATCTCCTGAATACTGGAGTATGAGGATATTTTTCTTCTAATTCTTGATCTTCTGTAGAGTTTGATTCATTATCCTTTGGCTCAAACTCTTTTCTCTGGTTCTTCCTTACTTGGTAGGAATTCTTGTTTGAAAACATTCTTCATTTCTATAAATACCGCCTCTCGGATATACACAAGCTTCTTATTTTATGGGTTCCAAAGCTTATAACCTTTGAGACCATCTTTATACCCAAAAGAGAAACACTTTTTAGCCTTCTTATCTATCTTACTCATGTTTTCCTTTGGAACATGAACACGGGCCTCACATACAAATACCTTGAGATGTGTGAGAGAAGGTTTCTTAATATTCCATACCTGGTGTGGAGTCTCGTCATTAAGTGTTGATGAGGGTGACTGATTGACCAAGTAACATGCAGTACCCACTGCCTCTTCCCAGAATGTTTTCCCTAACTCGACACCACTGAGCATGCACCTTGCTTTTTCCATAAGCGCCATGTTCATCATTTTTGCAACTCCATTTTTTTGAGGTGTATATGGATTAGTCTTCTACCTTTCTATATCGCACTTCTTATAGAAATCTTCAAATTCATTCCTGTAGAAATCTCCACCAATATCTATCCCTGACACCTTAATTATTTTTTCTATTTGATTCTCAACAAGAGCCTTAAACTCTTTAAACCTGTCAAAGACTTCAGATTCCTTCCTGAGAAAATATATCTAAGTATTCCTCAATAATTCATATATAAATAAGATATAGTACACATATTTTCCCAATGATGGAACTGACACAGGTCCAAACACATCACTGTGCACTAGCTATAAAATTCCTTCTTCCCTCATTGCACCAGAGGGGAATCTTACCCGATTATGTTAGACATACCTTCAACCATACCTTTATCATGTAGTAGCCGAATACCCTTCTCTCCAATATTCCCCAGTCTTTGATGCCACAACATAACCTTTTCTCCAGAGACTGTAGGAGTTTTTTCTTCTTCTTCTCCAATATCAGGAACAATGGAACTAATACACCCATTAATAATAGTGTTTTCTTACATCTTATATAGAGTTTCAATACGAACTCCCTTCAACAACACCATTGTTCCTCGAACCATCTTGCAAGATTCTTTTTCAAATATTGTTTTTACCCTTGCATCGTCCATTTCTCTCATGGAAATCAAATTTATAGCGAATCCTAGCATGTGAAAAACACCAAGAAGTGTTCTAATCCTTCCATTTATGAGCCTCAACTTGACTTTTCCTCATCCTATGATTTTGGTTGTCGAGTCATCACCTAGGAAAACATTACATCCATCATCCCTTTCATATTCACAGAACCACTCAGTGTGGGGAGTCATATGAAAAGATGCACATGAGTCAACCAGCCATGCCTCATTGTAATGTCCCCACTTTGGGACATCATCACAGGGCAGAGACTTATGATGACCAGAGTAGCCAGATGGATTTTATAGCGAGTACAGGGGTATTTGAGAGGCATTGTGGGGCCCAATTGGCATTTATCATCATATTCCATCATTATGAGCCATTCCGCACATGTTGGCTTTGGTTTCGTTCCATTCCGACGATTTTCATGATTTTGACTATTTTGAGCTATAAGTTAATTAAAATCACTGAAGAGGGCATTTGGGGCACATTACTTGGAGGAACCTCTCATTTTAATAGCTCATTGGAATTGATAGGAGAAACACTACAGGATGGGATGGCTAGAAGTGACTTTCAGTGGCCAGGGAAGCCACAAGGAGAGATAAGGAGATTTTCAGAGGTAAAAAGGTTAATTAATTAATTAAAGTGATTTAATTAATTAAATAAATATTAATAAAATGAAAGTCACTTTGGAGGGAAAAGGTGAGCCAAAAAGTATAAAAGGAAGGCAAGGGCCTCTACTCATCATTCATGTATGATCTTATTTTGATTTCTGGCTTGTAGCTAGTGAGCCCAATATTGGGGGTTTTGAGGGTTTTGACATAACAAACCCTAGAGGACGATTCGGTGGTGGAAGATTCCACCTATCTTGTCCCAAGCTTGGTATCGGAGATGAAATACTCTCCCACACCATTCTAGTTCCAGATCTACTCAGTTGCAGGACGATTCTACATCAATTTCATGTGCAGATAGAGAGAGGGCGCACCAGTTCGTCCTGTGATTTAGTAAAACTCAGATCTAGGGAGATCCGCTTGAGATCTGAGTCTGAAACTTCTCCCACATGATTCTCATAGCCCGATCTATATTCTTGGAGAGTTTCAGAGCATTTGGAGGCCTCCTTCATCAGGGCCGAACCAGCTAGGGTTTCAGTCATCCAGTGGGGCACCCCATTCAGTGGGAAATTCAGATCGACGGAGATTGAGAGGGATCTTGGAGATTCAGGCACCTGGGTTATTCTTACCATCACCCGATCT
>SNQJ01S0013821.1:438314-449763 GCA_010110895.2 Picea sitchensis
AGCAGCCAAGGCCAGCTTCTCAACATGTTGATATTTAATCTCTGTAGAAGTCAAACTTCGACTCAGGTAATAGATAACATGTTCATCATGGGCATCATCCTCCTGAACGAGAACCATGCCAATGGTATACTCGGACGCAGCTACTCGATCATCGGTCATTGACGATTGGAGATTTATTTTGGTTGAACTCAAATCTTCACAAAAATTTCCTATTCGATCATCGAACATTGGTGAGTTCTACTGGTGAACTTCAAACTCTCCACAAATCTTTACGATCTAACCATCAACCGTTGACAAAATCTTTGGATAAACTCTAATAGTTAGAAAATTTTGAGCACAATCTAGGTGAATCTGGTCTGTCGATTTCCTTCAACTTTCAATTTCATAAATTGAATCTTGGCCATTGATTTGTTCGACCTTCCAAATGGCTGATACCTTATATTTTTTTTAAAATTTATCATGACAAATGTCAACTGTCGATCTCAAGATCAAAAGAGATATTGGCTGTCGATTCGCCAAACTACATGTAACACTATAATGACCATTAAAACTTGGAATTCGACAATTCCAAGTCAAAATCAGCTCTGCAAATCACTGATTAACTTCATTAAACTCTCTTAAACAGTTCTGATTCATTCTAAACAAGAATATTGACCACACATTTAGGTATTTAACTCTGATTTTCTTTTGATTTTTACCCATATTCGCACAGACCAAAGTCCGCAACAACAGATTTATTCAAATTCACACTGGTTCTTGGCCCATATGGGTCCAGTTTTGAATCACTAGCTTGATACCACTTTGTAACATACTCATCCCCTAGCTAGGTCATGTCACTACTAAAATGACCCCATAAAAAAACACATACCAAATCAGATACCAAATCTAAATGCGAAAAATAACACATAGCATGAAATACAAATTCATTTAGTTGTCCATGCTCAATAAAAACATAAATACAATTGCTCAATTGTGCATAGCCACAACTAATACCATACAACACCATTCAACCATATAAAAATGTATTTAAATGCATGATTCTGCTCACAACAAGCAACATTAACTAAGATAACGCAGAGTAGATGCACAACACATATATATCAAAATTTAAAACAATTAAACACAATAGATAAGAACACTTATCTGATGTAAATATGCAACTCGCTGCAGAGGATGGACGTTCCTCCCAAACGTAGCCTTTTTGTTCCAGTTCTCAACAACAAGACACCCCTGATCTAGGGCTATGAATCTATAAGAGATGGAGGTCCCTAATGATAACTAATGTTCCCTTTTCAAAAATTAAACTCTCAACTAAATTTCAGTCCACCAACACACTTCACCTCAACCTGCACAACCCAAGGGATGGAATCCCCATTTACTGCTCATAGTCCCTCAAGCCTTTCCACTCCTGTCTAGGGATTCAAACATAGGTTGTAAAGGAATTCTACTTGCTGGGACTTAAAAAATTATACAACTACAACACAAACTCTCCCAACATCCAAAACACATGCTTCTTGGACAAATTTTGAACAACTCGTCACGCCTAGGAACACAACCTCTTTCTCCCCAAAATTACAGCTCGAAACTGTTAGATATGCGTTATATTATTTGTACAACTAGAAATAGTGTCTATGTTACACTAGAAGTGCAAGGGGTAAGAGGGTGGTTGCAAGGGGGAGGATGCCCTCTACACGAGGGTTTGGGGGTAGTGCCTCTGAATTTTTTTCCTCAGTTTTCATGTTCGTTTTTGGGAGTCCTTGATTTTACGTGTGCATTTTTTGGGGGTTTTTCGGCACATGGTTTTTTGCTGATGGTTTTCTATTTCTGGTTAAGGCATTAGGGTTGTTGATTAATCCATATCATTGGATTAGGGTTTTGGATGCCACTATCTCGTATATGTATATTGTATTGTAAATAATGTATGTGTGAATGAATATAGAATATGCTGGTTTTCCCGATTTAGTTTCCAGGGGAAAAACCTCTATGTAATATGTGCATTTTCCATTGTATATTTTTTGTTCTTTTATTGAAAATCTCTTTGCAGTAAAATATTGTACAAGGTTAATCTACATTTATTATCAGAGCAATTATTGGCTTTAGGGAGACGCCTTTGTGGTCAGGGGTTTGGATTAGGATTGTGATAAGCCTTATTACAATGGGATATTTATGGTATTGATTCTCCAGGTGAAGAGAAATTGTGAGTAGTTCGAAAATAGATCTAATTCCTCAAGTGGGAGATCTAATGATGTAGGAGCATCCCTCACGACAAGAAAAAAAACCAACGTGGAAGCAGAAGACAGCTGGAAGACGTCCAACGCAAGTTTTTGAATTTTTAAATTTTCCCTTGAAGTTGATGCGCGAACATAAATGAGATCATTTAATTTGGCGCCTTGGTAAGAATGTAATCAGGCCTCGAGCCATACACTCTCGTCCGAGATAGACAAAGGCATTTATAGTAGTAGTTGCAGGTAGATAGAATTGAATTCTTAGATTAGGCAGTTTTTAGAGCGCAGGAGGGAAACTGGATATAGACACCCTCATTTGTATCATTGTAACATTAGCAACAGGAGTTAGAAGAATCTAGAGCATAGGAGAATAGCAGAGAGTTGTAGAAGAACACCCATGTATAGATCTTGAATTAATAGAAGAAGTTGATTCAGATTCATGGCTGTTGTGTTATTCTCTATGTATGCATGTTGAAGGCTTTGCTTATGAATATTTCTTCCTGTTATGCACTTGTTGTTATGCTTAGTGTATGATTTTGTGTATCGAGATTGAATTCTGAGAGGAAGTGAATGAGTTACAATCGTTTCTCTGCTTGAGCAAGGATTCCTGCAAGGAGTGCAGTTGAAGTCGTCCACAAGGGAGTGCGTTGACAGAAGGCTCAGAGAGATAGCTTTTGTTCTCATTCGTCGTGAAGGTGCAGTTAGGCATAGAGCCGTGCAAGGAGTGCGCAGGCTCAGGGAGAAAGTATCAGTTGTGTGTCTGAGCAGGAGCTGTGGAGGACTGCTGCCGCGGAGTTGCGCAGAGTCAAGAGAACTTCAACACTTAGAGATGATTGAAGATTTGCCGCAAGGAGTGCGTGAAATGGTTTCTTTCTTCTAAAGACTGAAGGTTGTGGAAAAGATTAGGAGGAATATATCTTCGAGTTTACTGAAGGTTCAGTGTAGAGAAGTTGCTGTCAGAAGTCAGAGAGAAGCGTTGCAGGTTGGCGAAGCGGCGAAGGAATCTCGTGGAGAGATACATTTTTTTCATTTCATGGGTTACAAAAGGAAGAACGGATGGTCGAAATCATCTGAGGAGATTTTGCGAAGTTCTGAGGATCGTTAGATCTTGCAGAGGTGCAAGGAGGTTACGACGAGAAGATTCCGAAGAGTTTAAAGCTCAGGAGAGGCATAGCCATTCGTTGTCGGGGACTCGTGATTTGAAGCCCCAAAAGTTGTGCAGCAAGAGCAGCGATATCGCGAGACGCGATATCCCTACAAGCTGAGAGCCGTCCATCTAAGGAGGATAGGTGGCAGAGATCAGTGATCTCGCAAGCTTGGGAGTTCGCAGGTTGAATACCCAAGTATTGAGTACTCCAAGTGACGAAGTGGCGAAGTGGCGAGAAGGCTGAGAGCCGTCCATCTGAGGAGGACAAGTGGCAGAGATCGGTGATCTCGCGAACTCGGGAGTTCGCAGGTTGAATACCCAAGTATTGGGTACTCCAAGTCATGAAGTGGCGAAGTGGCGAGAAGGCTGAGAGCCGTCCATCTGAGGAGGACAGGTGGCAAAGATCGGTGATCTTGTGAACTCGGGAGTTCACAGGTTGAAAACCCAAGTATTGGGTACTCCTAAGTCACGAAGTGGCGAAGTGGCGAGAGGCTAGGAGCCGTCCATCTGAGAATGACAGGTGGCAGAGATCGGTGATCTCGCGAACTCGGGAGTTCGTAGGGCGAGACCCCAAACTTTGGATACTCTAAGTCACGAGTACACGAGGCGCGAGAAGGAGGACAACCGTTGGATCTGGATCGTCGGAGGACCGTTAGATCTGCGCGTGGGATCGCGTATCGGGGCCTCGCAAGAAAAGGCCTGAGAATTTGGACGCGGGGATCGCGAGATTGCGAGGGGCGATACCCTGACAGCTAGAGGATAGTGTGGGCCATAGCAGAGTCGGCGAGTGGAATATAGGTGGCACGAAGCCCTCAGGATCTCGCCGCGAGAATTCCCGAAGCATTGGCATAGAATTCGCGAGTTGTGAAGTGCTGAGCGCCGGGGTTTGTGTGGACGTGTGGCAGAGCATAAGGTGGGACCCGCGTGGTCGATGGGTGAACACGCGATAGAGTCAGCATTCCATTGAATTCTCGCATCTCGGGGGTTCGCGGAACATGACATTGAAAGCTCGACGGTTCAACCGATGAGGTGGCGAGGTTGCGAGGTTGCGAGTAGTGAAACCCGCCAAGGGAGGAGTTAACCCAACATTGATTTATCACGTTTCGGAGGATCGCAACGAGAGGCATAAGAGTTCGCCTCACAAACTCACGAAGGTGTGAGTTGCGAGAGACGCCAATATTAAGCCTAGACCACGGTTGCATGGGGTGAGGGCGCTAATCAAGAAAAGGGGCTATACCCGTATCTCCAGATCGGGTATCGCAAGGTTAGACAAGAAGATTTGGAGGTTTTGAGTCACGAACTCGCGAGACAGCGAGACTCAGCCAGTCGCCCGGTGATAAAGAGGAGATCTCGGGAGAAGGTTGTTGTGGGTGCAGATTTCCCGATAGGGAATTAGAAGGACCTTGGAGTTCTTCGGGCCGAGAAGAAGAAGATCCTGTGAGAGCGGACGTGCCCTGGTTGGCGCGCCTGCGTCAAGTGGTATCAAGTGAGAGCGGACGTGCCCTAGTGGCGACCATCCGAACGGTGGAGGATGCTTACCAATTGGCTCTGAAAGTTGCGGAGAAGCTGAGCTGTAAACAAAGTCAGAAGGGCAGAGGCAGAAGTCAGCCCAGAGGCAAAGTAATTGCCCAAGATAGATACCAGAAGCCCAAGGATGACTGGAAGAAACCTCAGACTCAAACAAAAAGAGGTGGAACCTCACAGAGAAGGCCATATGCTGAGAAAAGAGGACAACAAACTGAACAAAGAGGAGGATATGCTGATAATAATAGGTTTCCTCGTACCAGAGGTAGAGGAAGAGGAAGAGGTGGAGTAATCACATGCTTCACATGTGGAAAAAATGGGCACAAGTCATTTGAGTGTCCAGAGAAAAAGAAAGAAACTAGAGAGACTCACATCGCTGAGGCACAAAGGCGAGATGTTGAGGCAGAGTATGCTAAAGGCGGAAGATCGCTGGTAATGCGAAAAGTCCTTTTGACGTCGGAGAAGGAGATGGAGAATCCAGCATAGAGGAACAGTCTTTTTAGGATTACTTGCAAGACCAAGGGTTGGGTGTGCAAGGTCATCGTGGACAGTGGAAGCACCGATAATCTCGTTTCAACCGAGATGGTAGAGAAGCTGGAGCTGGAGACAACTGATCACCCGAGTCCATACAAAGTTTCATGGCTACAGAAGGGACATTAGGTAAATGTCACTAAACAGTGCTTGGTTGACATTAAGATAGGAGGATATAATGATAAGATTTTATGTGATGTTATCCCTATGGATGTCTGTCATTTATTGCTGGGTAGACCATGACAATATGATAGAAATGTAATTCATGATGGGAGGATGAATACATATACTCTGAAAAAGAATGGGAGGACTCATATGTTGTGTCCAATTGAAGATAAAGAGGTGAAGATGGAGGTAAACAACAAAGTGCTTCTCATGAGTGGGAAGGAACTTCTTACAGAAGTTAAGAAGAAGGAGGATCCACAATTCTTTATGGTCAGAAAACTGAAAATTGTTTTGACTAGCACAAGAGTGGACGATTTTCCAGGAGAAGTTCAGGAACTACTGGAAGAGTTCGCTGATATTGTAGTGGATGAACTACCTCGTTCGTTGCCACCGATGAGGAGCGTGAGTCACCATATAGACCTCATACCAGGAGCTAGTTTTCCAAACAAAGCCGTGTACAGATTGACACCACAGGAGAATGAGGAGGTCAAGAGGCAGGTCCAGGAGTTGTTGGACAAAGGCTTGGTCAGGGAAAGCTTGATTCCATGTACCGTTCCAACAGTACTCTGTCCGAAGAAGGACGGAGGTTGGAGGATGTGCACTGATTCAAGGGCCATCAACAAGATAACTATCAGGTATAGATTCCCATTGCCAAGAATGGATGATTTGATGGATTGCTTAAGTGGGGCAATTTTTTTTTCAAAGATAGATTTGAAGAGTGGATATCACCAGATTCGTATGAGGGAAGGTGACGAATGGAAAACAACATTCAAGACAAACGAAGGTTTGTATGAATGGATTTCCATGCCATTTGTATTGACGAATGCACTGAGTACCTTTATGAGATTGATGAATGAAGTCCTGAAGGAGTTCATCGGGGAATTTGTCATCGTGTATCTGGATGACATATTAATTTTCAACAAGACAAAGGCTGAGCATTTGAAGCATTTGGCTATTGTGATGAAGAGATTGCAACAAGAGAAGCTGTTGATAAACATGAAGAAGTCCTCATTCATGAAGACAGAACTCATTTATTTGGGGTTTGTTATATCTGCAAATGAACTGAGGATGGATCTAGATAAGGTGGAGGTAATCAAGAATTATCCATCACCGAGAAATATTTTCGAGGTGAGAATCTTTCATGGATTGGCTAGTTTCTACCGAAAATTCATCCGGAATTTCAGTGGAATTAGTGCAACAATGATGGATACAGTGAAGAAAAGACATAAATCTTTTCACTGGACGGAAGAGGCTGAAAAGAGCTTCAATTTGTTGAAACGAAAGATTACAGAGCAACCAATTCTGGTGTTGCCAGATTTTCAGAAAACATTTCAGGTGAAATGTGATGCAAGCGGGTTTTCCATAGGAGTGGTCCTGAGTCAGGAGGACAGACCGATTGCATATTTCAGCGAGAAGCTGAATGAGGCAAAAGAGGAATACTCCACATATGATAAAGAATTCTATGCCATCATATAGGCATTCAAAAAATGGAGGCACTATTTGATTCCGAAGGAATTTGTTTTATATAGTGATAACCATGCATTACAATTTGTGACTCAACAGGAAAAGTTGAATTACAGGCATGTTAAATGGGTTGAATACATGCAAAATTTCACTTTTGTGATAAAACATATTTCTGGTACTGCTAACAAAGTTGTTGATGCTTTGAGCAGGAAATGTTTGTTGTTGCAGGAGTTCAAAGTCAGGATGTTAGGCTTTGATGATCTTAAGGACATGTATGCAGATGATTCAGACTTTAAGGAAGCTTATGAAGCAACTGAGAATCCAGTTCTCAGAGACAGAAGCCAGTGGATAGAGTACGTGATCCAGGATGGATTGTTGTTCAAAGGAAATCAACTGTGTATTCCAAATTTCTCCATGAGGGAGAACTTGTTGAAGGAGAAGCATAGTGGAGGATTGGCTGGACATTTTGGCCATGATAAGACATTTGCAAAGCTGAGCGAGTCATACTTTTGGCCAGGGATGTGGTCAGAAGTCAAGAAGTTTGTGGACAGATGCAGGATTTGCCAGCATTCAAAAGGAAGGAAGCAGAATGCGGGGTTTTATCAGCCATTACCCATACCTGAGAAGTCATGGGATGAAATTAGCATGGATTTTGTATTGGGATTGCCGAGGACACAAAGAGGTGTTGATTAAATCTTTGTGGTAGTTGACAGGTTTTCTAAAATGACACATTTTATCCCATGCCAGAAGACCAGTGATGTGACTCACATCGCAAATTTGTTTTTCAAAGAGATTGTTCGACTTCATGGATTACCAAAAATCATAGTTTCAGACAGAGACACAAAATTCATAGGGCATTTCTGGAGAACATTGTTGAAGAAGTTGGGGACTAATTTGATGTTTAGTTTGGCTTATCATCCTCAGAAGGATGGACAAACAAAAGTGGTCAACATGAGTCTGGGAGATTTGTTGAGGAGCTTGGTGACAGAGCACCATAGTAGCTAGGATAGCATATTACCGCAAGCAGAGTTCACATACAATGATTCAGTGAACAGGAGCAAAGGAAAAAGTCCATTCCAGATTGTATATGGGAGGCAACCAAGAGGAGTTTCTGAATTAAGGGATTCATAATAGACTGGTACTAGCAGTGCTACTGCAGGAGAATTCACTGAAGCAATGAAGGGACTTCACAGCCAGGTGAAGGAGTGACTATTGAAGTCAAGTCAGGAGTACAAACACAGAGCATATCAACATAGGAGACAACTTCAGTTTGAAGTTGGTGATCTAGTTCTGGCGCATTTGAGGAAGGAAAGGTTTCTGAGAGGAACATATAACAAGCTGAAGATGAAGAAAATTGGGCCATGCAAGGTCTTGAAGAAAATGGGATAAAATGCTTATGAAATCGAGTTACCAGATGGGATCGAAATATCTCCGATATTTAATGTTTCGGATTTATATCCATCTAGAGATGATGAAGCAAGAGCAGAAAGTGATGATCAACCAGAGGTCCAGTGGTAGAAGTAGATGCCAGTCGCAGAGAAGCCACGGATGGAGCAGATACTGAATAAGCGAGTGGGTAAGAAAACGAGGAGGAAGGAATATTTTGAATATTTGGTTAAGTGGAAGGGTCACCGAGTTGAAGATGCCAGCTGGGAGACTGAAGAAGAAATTCTGAAGCATGGACATACCGTGCAGGAGCTCATGGACAGGATCCCATGCAAATTTTCAAGTGAGGGAGTATGATGCAGGAGCATCCCTCACGACAAGAAAAAAAACCAACGTGGAAGTAGAAGACTGCTGGAATACGTCCACCGCAAGTTTTTGAATTTTTAAATTTTCCCTTGAAGTTGATGCACGAACATAAATGAGATCATTTAATTTGGTGCCTTGGTAAGAATGTAATTAGGCCTCGAGCCATACGCTCTCGTCTGAGATAGACAGAGGCATTTATAGTAGTATTTGCAGGTAGATAGAATTGAATTCTTAGATTAGACAGTTTTTAGAGCGCAGGAGGGAAACCGGATATAGACACCCTCATTTGTATCATTGTAACATTAGCAACAAGAGTTAGAATAATCTAGAGCATAGGAGAATAACAGAGAGTTGTAGAAGAAAACCCATGTATAGATCTTGAATTAATAGAAGAAGTTGATTCAGATTCATGGTTGTTGTGTTATTCTCTGTGTATGTGTGTTGAATGCTCTGCTTGTGAATATTTCTTCCTGTTATACACTTGTTGTTATGATGAGTGTATGATTTCGTGTATCGAGATTGAATTCCGAGAGGAAGTGAATGAGTTACAATCATTTCTCTTCTTGAGCAAGGATTCCTGCAAGGAGTGCAGTTGAAGTCATCCGCAAGGGAGTGCGTTGACATAAGGCTCAGAGAGATAGATTTTGTTCTCATTCGTCGTGAAGGTGCAGTTAGGCATAGAGCCATGAAAGGAGTGCGCAGGCTAAGGGAGAAATTATCAGTCATGTGTCTAAGCAGGAGCTGTGGAGGACTGCTGCCGCGGAGTTGCACATAGTCAAGAGAACTTCAACACTTAGACGTGATTGAAGATTTGCCGCAAGGAGTGCATGCAAGGGTTTCTTTCTTCTAAAGACTGAAGGTTGTGGAAAAGCTCAAGATGAATAGACCTTCAAGTTTACTGAAGGTTCAATGTAGAGAAGTTGCTGTCAGAAGTCGGAGAGAAACGTCGCAGGTTGGAAAAGCGGCGAAGGAATCTCGTGGAGAGATACATTTTTTTCATTTCGTGGGTTACAAAAGGAAGAACGGACGATCGAAATCATCTGAGGATATTTCATGAAGTTTCGAGGATCGTTAGATCTTGCAGAGGTGCAAGGAGGTTACGACAAGAAGATTCCGAAGAGTTTAAAGCTCAGGAGAGGCAGAGCCATTCGTTGTCAGGGACTTGTGAGTTGAAGCCCCAAAAGTTGTGTAGCAAGAGCAGCGATATCACGAGACGCGATATCCCTACAAGCTGTGAGCCATCCATCTGAGGAGGACAGGTGGCATAGATCGGTGATCTCACGAACTCGGGAGTTCGTAAGTTGAATACCCAAGTATTGGGTACTCCAAGTCATGAAGTGGCGAAGTGGTGAGAAGGATGAGAGCCGTCCATCTGAGGAGGACAGGTGGCAGAGATCGGTGATCTCACGAACTCGGGAGTTCGCAGGTTGAATGCCCAAGTATTGGGTACTCCAAGTCATGAAGTGGCGAAGTGGCGAGAAGGATGAGAGCCATCCATCTGAGGAGGACAGGTGGCAGAGATCGGTGATCTCGCGAACTCGAGAGTTCACAGGTTGAAAACCCAAGTATTGGGTACTCCCAAGTCACGAAGTGGCGAAGTGGCGAGAGGCTAGGAGCCGCCCATTTGAGAAGGACAGGTGGCAGAGATCGGTGATCTTGCGAACTCGGGAGTTTGCAGGGCGAGACCCCAAACTTTGGATACTCTAAGTCAAGAGTATGTGAGGTGCGAGAAGGAGGACAACCATTGGATCCGGATCGTCGGAGGACCGTCGGATTTGCGCGTGGGATCGCGTATCGGGGCCTCGCAAGAAAAGGCCCGAGAATTTGGACGTGGGGATTGTGAGATTGCGAGGGGAGATACCCTGACAACTGGAGGATAGTGTGGGCGATAGCAGAGTCGGCAAGTGGAATACAGGTGGCACGAAGCCCTCGGGATATCACCGCGAGATGTCCCGAAGCATTGGCATAGAATTCGCGAGTTGTGAAGTGTCGAGCGCCGGGGTTCATGTGGACATGTGGCAGAGAATAAAGTGGGACCCACGTGGTCGACGGGTGAACACGCGATAGAGTCAGCATTCCGTTGAATTCTCACATCTCGGGGGTTCGCGGAACAAGAGGGTGAAATCTCGACGGTTCAACTGGCGAGGTGGCGAGGTTGCGAGGTTGAGAGTAGTGAAACCTACCAAGGGAGGAGTAAACCCAACGTTGACTTATCACGTTTCGGAGGATCGCAATGAGAGGCATAAGAGTTTGCCTCACAAACTTACGAAGGTGCGAGTTGCGAGAGACGCCAATATTAAGCCTAGCCCACGGTTGCATGGGGTGAGGGCGCTAATCAAGAAAAGGGGCTATACCCGTATCACCAGATCGGGTATCGCAAGGTTAGACAAGAAGATTTGGAGGTTTTGAGTCACGAACTCGCGAGACAATGAAACTCATCCAATCGCCCGGTGGTAAAGAGGAGACCTCGGGAGAAGGTTGTTGTGGGTGCAGATTTCCCGATAGGGAATTAGAAGGACCTTGGAGTTCTTCGGGCCGAGAAGAAGAAGATCCTGTGAGAGCGGATGTGCCCTGGTTGGCGCGCCTGCATCATATAAGTCTAAGTGTATATCTAAATCTCTCGAAAATTTTGTAAAGGTAT